>CAUYLG010049496.1:0-24713 GCA_963573385.1 Cacajao melanocephalus | reverse complement strand
TAAGTTGTCCATTCTCGTTAGCATTTCATTAAATCTTCTTTCAAGGTTCTTAGTTTCTTTGCATTGGGTTAGTATATGTTCTTTTAGCTCACAGAAGTTTCTTATTATCCACCTTCTGAAGCCTGATTCTGTCAGTTCATCACACTCATTCTCAGTCATGCCTTGTTCCCTTGTGATGAGGAGCTGCGATCCCCTGTAGGAGGAGAGGCATTCTGATTTCGGGTATTCTCAGCCTTTTTGCACTGGTTTCTTCCCATTTCTGTGGATTTATCCACCTGTTGTCTTTGTAATTGCCAACTTTCAGGTTGGGTCTCTGAGTGGACATCGGCTTGTTGGTGATGAAGTTTTTTCTGTTTCTTAGTTTTCCTTCGGTGGAGGCCCCTTCCCCACAGAACTGGGCCTTCCCGGGTTCAGCTGTGCTTGCTGTGAAACTCTCAGTCCTCAGAGCTTCCAATTGCTGTTCTCCTTGTGGGGATGGGACCAGCTGAACCCGACTAAAAGGGCACCCAGTGCCGTATACTCTGCACCAAGAAGTGCTGCACCAGTGCGCCTGCAAAACAGCCGTGCCAGCCAAAAGAGTCTTGCTGGCGACCATGGGGCTCCTCCGCCGGAATCTCCCAGTTTGTGGGCAACAAAAATTCGTCTGAAATTGTGGTGTCCACTCGCTCTCTGCGCTTTCACTGGGAGCTACAATCCTGAGCTGCTGCTAATCGGCCATCTTGGATCTCTCTCCTCAAAATCATTTTTAAAAATTCTTTGCCATTTATAAGTAAGTTTTGCTTTGGGGATCAGAAAATATGGCTGCCTCTACTATGCCCAGATGTCAGGGATCACCTTTTCCAAGGCATGCACACAACCTGGGGAAATGAAAATTAGAGAACATTCTGCTTTGTACTGAAACTCTCTAAACTCTGATTCAGAGTAATTTTACTGCTGTCACAAAACCAGGCCTGAAAACAGGGCATTAAAAAGGTCATTTGATTTCCTTGCCTTAGGTCAGGACCAAAATGTTTATAAGAGCCTCTTCAAAACTAATTCCCTTCTGCTTTAAATATCTAGTGGTATGGCCTCAGCTATAACAGGGAGATGATCTTTGCTACAAAGGTAACCAAAAATTCTGAGTCTCATTGTCCAATGGTTATCTTTGTGTCAAAGATCATCTTCCTGTTAGAAACATCAGCCTTCATTTCCTCTTCCTGTTAGAAACATTAGCCTTCATTTCCTCTTCCTTAGTCATACCAGCTTATTCTATTTGAGGCTGTCTTCCTGTACCTGGTAAGTTAATGTTCATTTTCCTGGGTTTTATACATGTATAAAGCCCTGCTCTCTCCATATAATTTCACTGTAGCATGGTCATGCTGACATGACAGAGTTAGCACTCTAGATAAAGGAGAAAAACTAAGATCAGAGTCATGTTCAGCTTATATTATAAGATGGACTCAAAGACCAAAGGTGCATTCCACATAGTGTTTAGGATTTAGACCACCTCCAATTGGTTCTGCTACTTCAGAGCTATATACTTCAGTTTCCTTATCTATCATGTGAAGATCACCACACCACACCAGTGGGCTTCTGTGAGGGCGAAATGAGATCGTAAGGAGGCCAGCGCACTAAGTCCCATGTAAAGCACAATCAGTGCCTCTGCTGGAACCCATCATTTATCTAACACACTCTAAAAGCATTTCTATAACATCTGTGCAAAACCACGGGGCTGTTCTCAGCATGGTTTGTCAGTCCCTCCTCCTGACGGCTGTTCCTCCCTTTACCATTGCTGACTCCTGCACTGCCATGTGATCTGGCCAGCTCTAGGTAGGTTACACTTCAGTTTCCAAGCCAATTTTGAGAGGGAATAGAAAAAATATTCTGCCTTCTCTGCTCAGCAGTCTCCCACTTCTTCCTGGAACTGCTCTTTTGCTGACTCTGGCCATGTGGTTCACATGGGAAATTCCTTTCTCTTCCATGGCCACAACTAAGTACTCTAAGACGTGCAGCTCTCCAAGCCAGAGCACTTACAGACATTCCTGCAAATCTTTGGAATTGGAATGGAGAAAAGACTGTCCTTAACCCATGGTAACAGCCTTGGGGAGGGGGACTTGGAGCTGTTAGCAGCCATGTTCCCTGCTGGGTGGGTAAGGTCTGTGTGCTAGGACAGAGAATCAAGCTAATAAACAGGCAGAGTTGAGGGATGGGCAAAGGCTTCTGGGGGAGCTGTTGCCTGTCCACTCTTCCTGAAGGCTGGCTGGTCAACCTGTGCTCTGTGGCATAAACTCTCATTGTTTTAGGTACGGTTCTGTGCAACCAAGCAGCCATGCGTAAGATGAGGGGCAAACATTCATTCAGCCTGGGTGTGTCCCAAGAGAACTTCTCCATCTCCAGCCCTTCCCCGGCCTACTCTGTAAGGCTGAGGTCTATATGAACCCCTACACTCTCGCTGATCTGTTGGTGTATGTTGTCTGGCATCTTACTCTGCCAATAAAATAATAATCATAGGTATTACTTGAGGGTGTCTGGTACAATAAGCATTTTATATCTATTATTGTTCTTCATTGTGCTAAAGTATAATTTCAAAAGGTAAAATCATGACTCGTGCAAATGTGAAATGAACCCATGCCAAGGGTTTTATTCAACTCATTAATTAATAGGGAAACCAGTAAGATGTAAAAACTGGTACAAATAAGAATTTGAATTACAGAGACTTATATTCTCAACAAGAGAAAATTAATTGGCATTGCTGTAAGCACGAACTGTTACCATCAGTTTTCTATCAGTTAATTTCTACTGTTAGTTGTATTTTTAAAAAGCCTAGTCATTGCTTCTCAGCCTTTTGGCTAAGATCAAGCGTAAAGAAAAAGCCCAGTCAATGCTAAGTCAGTGAAATGTGCACACCCCTGTGGAATCAGATATTCCTAGAGGGTCCCCAGGACAATGGCCCCACTCAGTTGAAATAACATTCAGTAATCTCTTTTATTCAATCCCAACTCTTGGACAATTTTTTTTTTGACAGTTACAACAACCCTGCAGAAGAGAGATGATTATGCTTAAGAAAATATCATCTTCATTCTGAGATGAGGACACTGAGGCTCGCAGAAGTAAGACATTCACTTGCTCACATGATTCATAAATGGCAGGTTAGGGTTCAAACCCAGCTCTGACTCCAGATTCCCAGTTTAAACTGCCCAAGTTGGCTCAGTTCTAGGTACACTTCCTGGCTCATACAAGTTCATCTAAGGGAGAGCATTACTCATTCGTTTACTCCACCATTTAACAGAAATTGCTTCTCTCTTTTCTCCTGCGTTTTACATGCCGTGATGAGTTGTTCTCATTCAACCAACCCAAGACCCCCAGGAACAAAGCCTACTCTGACAAAGTCATGTTCATTACATGTTGCAAAGACACCACACACCAGAAAAACCATAGGGTATCTCCCAAAGGGAAAAAAAGAATTACAGTATGGGGCATGGGGAAGAGTGGAATTGAAATGAAATGTATTTTGGCAGACTCAAAGCAACATAGACCTAAATGTAAAGGTATCATCGTAAGTCCTGGTCTATGAAGCAGACCCAGGAACCTGTTTGCTGGGAAGCTGTAGCTGTGGAATTCTGTGTCCAGAAACCCCTCCTTCAAAGCTCTGTACCTAGGGTTTAAATCAAGGCTGCTTCTCTATGTCGGTGACTTAGATCCTCCAGGCAAGAGTGAGATGTTTCACTCTTACTAATATCATTTCAAACAGCAGTGTTTCTGATAGTCTAGGATTTTAGAGAAAAAATGGTTTCTCAATGAGTCAGAAGGCACTACTCACTCCACGAACGGAGCTTTTGTGACCCTTTACCACTACTGCGTGCGAGAAATACTTATTGTTAACTTTGGATCTGGTTTTATCTTTTATTCCAGCCTGATGAATGGCCAGGCAGATTTTAATAGTCCAAGCTAATTTTTACTTTCTCCTGTCTCAATGGGGGTGACAGACAATCAAGTCATTACTACACAGTGGGAGAAGCAGCTATGATGAGGGTTTAATTTAGACTTCATTTAGGTCAGGGAAGACTGTCCACAGGAGGCAGACCTCCCAGCTGGGAAAAGCAGAAGCTGGCCGAACCGAAGCGGGAAGGAGGAGTGTTACAGCGCAGTGAGGACTTGGGCAGAGGCACAAGAGTGGGCCAGAGGGTGGTAAATTGGAGGAATCACAAGGGTCATTGAAGACGCATCAACAGAATGTCTAGCAAGCTGGGGAGGACTGCATTAACACAGGTGATCAAAACTTACACCAAACTCTCCTCTGGCTAATGTTAGAAAGCACAGGTCAGTGCGGAGTGGGTGCTCTCTATTCAGGCGAGGGTCATTAGCGTGGTCTTCCTATGTATATACACATGAAAGGCAAGTAGCCCCCACAGGGGAAGCGCTAAGGGGGAGTTCCCCTCGGGTTTCCTAAGGCACCTGCTTTGCAAAGCTGATCCCTGTGGGGAAAGTGGAGCATTTGTAGACCTGCCATGAACCAGCCCATCCTATTTCCTGAGGGCATTTAGGGAACTAGGCGGGCCTTTAACCAATGCTGAGTTTCAGGAAAGGACAAGAACAACCAAGAACTAAAACGGCCATGAAGAAACAGGGTGTTTCTGAGGACTGGATATAGCAGCGGGCGGTATCATTCAAGGTCCTGGGAGGGAACACACTGTGCAGAGTGAATCAGGATATTCCTCTTCCTTGTCTCTTCACTGGCCAAAACCAATCAGGAACAGAGGACAAGGAGGGCAAGGATTTAATTGGTCCAGGTGGACCTGGGCATCAGAGGTCATGTAGCTCCATGGGGCACTGCAGTGTGTGGTCAGCACTGAGGGCACCTCTCTTCACTGGCCAAACCCAATCAAGAATAGAGGGCAAGGAGGGCTGCCAACGCTGTCGTGGAGGTCAGCCTCCAGGGCAGGGAGCAAGCTGGGAAAGGGAGAACAGTGGATTTGGAGGGACAATGTAGAAAGTTCTAGAACAGGGGCTAATGCTAAGAGCTTTTTCTGACTTCTTCACCCTGACACAGAGGTTTTTCGCTGCAAAACAGCAGCTGGATTTGGGAAAATGAGATAAAAGGAGTTGTCACTTATTTCACAGCAGGGCACAGCAGATCCTAGCACTGTGGACATGGGTGTCTTCAACAAACTGCCACCTTTCGAGACAGTTACTAGAAAGCATTTTAAATGACTTACTTGCTTAGTTTTAACTTTTATTATTTAAAATGATTTCTTAGCCAGGTGCAGTGGCTCACGCCTGTAATCCCAATACTTTGGGAGGCCAAGGACAGTGGATCACAAGGTCAGGAGTTTGAGACCAGCCTGACCAACATGGTAAAACCCAGTCTCTACTAAAAATATAAAAATTACAGGTGGCACACACCTGTAATCCCAGCTACTCAGGAGGCTCAGGCAAGAGAATGGCTTGAACCCAGGAGGCGGAGGTTGCAGTGAGCCAAGACTGAGATCGCACCAGTGCACTCCAGCCTGGGCAACAGAGCGAAACTCCATATCAAAAAAAAAAAAAAAGATTTTTGATTGAACTTAGAAACTTAAGAAGACGGTCCATGTCGGCACCCTTTGTTAGAGAAACAGATCATGTTAGAGGGGCAAAAGCCAAGTCTGGAGCCCTAAGCAGGTCTGGAAGGACATGAGTGTCAGATGGAGACTATCCCGAGGGCAGTGTGGACCTGGACGGACTCAAGAAGGGAGTGGCATGTGGACTGGCTGCTTCTGCTGGATTATTTCTGTGAAAGGCAAACCCCTGCCCTATCCCTTACGAGACCAGGAAGGATTGCATATTAATTCTGTTGTCACCTGACTCCCTTGCCCAGATGGGGAAGACAACTGTTAAGCGCCAGGGATGAAGAGGAGAAAACAAGAAAGGGGAGGCAGAGGCCAGGCGCAGTGCCTCACGCCTATAATCCCAGCACTTTGGGAGGCCGAGGCAGGCAGATCATGAGGTCAGGAGTTCAAGACCAGCCTGGCCAACATGATGAAACCCCATCTCTACTAAAAATACAAAAAATTAGCCAGGCGTGGTGGCACACACCTGTAGTCCCAGATACTCGGGAGGCTGAGGCAAGAGAATAGCTTGAACCTGGGAGGCAGAGGTTGTGGTGAGCAGAGATCGCTCCACTGCACTCCAGCCTGGGCAACAGAGCAAGGCTCCATCTCAAAACAAAAAAGGTATGGGGAGGCAGAAAACAGGGACAAAAAGCAACACTTAATTTTCAATTTTGAGCTTTAAGATATCGGTTGGAGAACGAGAAAATCTTGTTTCCAGGCATCACATTCTTCAGTTCCTCTGCATTTTTCTAAGCTTTAGAGGAATGTATGCATTGATTTCCAAAAATGTTCTGAATTTTCTTTCCACAAAACTATTGAACACCTGCTGTGTGTCAGGTACCAAGAAAACAGCGGAGAAGAGAACATGGGGGCCGCCCTCGAGGCCCTGACGGCCTGCAGAGCGTTAGACACGTGCGCAGTTATTTGCAAGTGTGTGGCTGAGCCTCTGACACAATGCAGGCCATGTTTTAGACCAAAGGAAAGGCTAGCTAGAATTTTTTACAGGTGCATGAAATTAAGTTAATTATCGTCCTTGTTTCATGGTGTTTATCGTCTTCAGCCTGTTTTATTTTTTCCAATTCAATTTCCACTTATGTTTCTCCCCATAGGCACCCACTTTGATGGACTTCATAAGGATCTTCGGAGATGTTGGCATCTTTATAAAAATACACAGAAGTGGTATCACACCATAGACCTTAAACTGCTGCTTCTTTCACTTAACACTAATTTTTTCTTTTTATTATTTTACTTTAAGTTCTGGGATACCTGTGCAGAACAGCGGGTCTGTTAACACAGGTATACATGTGCCATGGTGGCTTGCTGCACCCATCAACCCATCATCTAGGTTTTAGGCCCCACGTGCATCAAGTATTTGTCCTATTGCTCTCCCTCCCCTTCCCCCCAACCCCCAACACTAATTTTTCTTTTCCTTTTTTTTTTTTGAGATGGAGTCTCGCTCTGTCGCCCAAGCTGGAGTGCAGTGGTGCAATCGCAGCTCACTGCAACCTCTGCCTCCTGGGTTCAAGTAATTCTTTTGTCTCAGCCTCCCAGGTAGCTGGGACTACAGGCGCCTGCCACCATGACTGGCTAATTTTTGTATTTTTAGTAGAGATAGGGTTTCACCTTGTTGGTCAGGCTGGCTCGAACTCCTGACCTCAAGTGATCCACCTGCCTCGACTTCCCAAAGAGCTGGGATTACAGGTGTGAGCCACCATGCCCAGCTGTCTTGTTTTATTTTGGTTGTAAAACAATCGAAAATCCATTTCAATTTCCCCATTTTGTGTATTTTTCTGTTGAATTTACTTTAGATATTATTTCTGTCACTTTTTGATGATGTAAAAATCTCCCTTTCTGTAAGCCAATTACCGTCTTTGTCTATTATATTAAAAATGAATTCTTAATTATGGTGTTATATAATCCATTAAACTTTTTTTTAACCTAGTTGTTCCTGTTTTCTGGGTCTTAAGAAATCTTTCAACCCCACCTCTCTTCTATCCCCAAAAGGATATTCTTCCTACATTTTCTTTTTTCAAAAAGTTTATTTATTATCCTTTAAGTTCTGCGGTACATGTACATATCGTGCAGATTTGTTACATAGGTATACGCATGCTGTGATGGTGGTCTGCTGTATCCATTGCCCCATCGTCTACATTAGGTATTTCTCCTAGTGCTATCCCTCCCCAATCCCCCCTACATTTTCTTTTTTTAACTTTATACTTTTATCTTTCCATGGGATCTTAGTTGATCTGAAATTCACCTTCACACAGAGTGACGTAAGGACCTAATTTTACTTTTCTCCATTAGTGAGGCACTGTTGCCTTTCTCCACTGACTAGTGGTGTCAACCTCATATATCAAGTTCTCATATACACAGGTTTGCTTCTGAGCTCTCTGCTCTGCCCCACTGGGCTATTCACCCACAATTATGCACTGTAATTCTTTTGTCGCTGTGGCTTTGCAGTATGTGTTAATATCTGCGAGGCTAGTTGTCTTTCTTGTCTTTTCTTCTTGAAAATGAACCTAAGGGCATTCCTTCTTCTATAGACAATTTTTTTTTTAATTTTTTCATTACTATTTTAGTAGAGACGGGGTCTTGTTATGTGGCCCAGGCTGATCTCAAACTCCTGGCTTCAAGCAGTCCTCTCACCTCAGCCTCCTAAAGTGCTGGGATTACAGATGTGAGCCACTGAGTCCAGCCAACAGATATATTTAACACTTTGAGGTGTAGCACCTGGAATCCATTTGAAATATTCTCTTTAGGCCTGATGACATTTTTGTTTTTATGTCCATATACTTTGCCTCAGATATTCTAGGTCTTGGAATTTGTCCTACAAATATAATTGTACGAGTGGGTAAAGCTATATATACGGGCTATTTATTGTAAACATCCTAAATGTTCATCAGTAAAGGAATTATACAAGTTTCCTGTGGCTGCTATAGCAAATTACCCCAAACATGTTTTAAGCAAACTTACTTTGCTTAAAACATAATAAATGCATCATTTCATCATTTTGGAAATCAGAAGTCTGAAATAGTATCACTCGTCCAAAATCAAGGTGCCAGCAGGGCCACGCTTATTCTGGAGGCTCGAGAAGAGACTCCATCTCTTGTTTCTGCCAGCTCCTGGTTACGGCCCACACTTCTTAGCTTGTGACCTCAACACTCCCATCTCTACTGTTGTCTTCATCGCCTTCTGTGTACGTTAAAGTTCCCTCTGCCTCTCTCTTATGAGGACACTAATGATTGCATTTAGCACCTCCCCATGCCAATAATATAGGATAATCTCCCCATCTCAAAATTTTAATCACATCCGAAAATATTATTTCTTTAAATAGGGTAACATGTTTAGGTTCCAGGGATTATGATGTAGACAATTTGGGGGACTATTATCAAGCCTATTATAGGAATGATTAAATTATTATATATTACTACAATGAAATATTTTTCTTTTCTTTTTTTTTTTTTTTGAGACGAAATCTCTGTTGCCCAGGTTGGAGTGCAGTGTGGCTCAGACTTGGCTCACTGCAACCTCCGCCTCCCAAGATCAAGCAATTCTCTCCTGCCTCAGCCTCCTGAGTAGCTGGGATTACAGGTGCCCACCACAACATCCAGCTAATTTTTGTATTTTTAGTAGAGACAGGGTTTCACCGTGTTGGCCAGGCTGGTCTCAAACTCCTCCTGACCTCAAGTGATCTGCCCGCTTCGGCTTCCCAAAATGCTGAGATTACAGGTGTGAGCCACCGCGCCTGGCCTGAAATATTTTTCCATTATTAAAAAGAATGAACTTTGGGAGGCCAAGGTGAGCAGATTACTTGAGTCCAGGAGTTCAAGACCAGCCTGGGAAACATGGTCAAACCCCATTTCTATGAAAACAAACAAAACCACAAAAACCAGCAGAGAGTGGTGTTGCATGCCTGTAGTCCCAGCTACTGGGGTGGCTGAGTGGGAGGATCACTTGAGTCCAGGAGGTTGAGGCTGCAATAAGCCAAGATTTCACTGCACTACACTGTGTTCCAGCCTGGGAGACAGAGTGAGATTCTGCCAAAACAAATAAAAAAAAGAATGAACGAAATGGAAGTACATATCTTTACATGAAAACATGTCAAAGACATACTGTTAAGAGGTTTTTTAAAAGTACATTTCAAAGCAATAGTTATAGTATTACCCTAAAGTATAATTTACATACGTTATGCAAGTGCTTACATATATTTTTCAAAATATATCTGAATAGACACAGAACAACAGTTATCTCCGGAGAATGCAACTGGGGATGAGCCAGGAAGATGAGATAATTTACTCTTTCTTTATACTTTTCTATACTGTTTATGTTTTGAAAATCATGAGCATGTTTGTGTTTTTATAGCCACTGTAAAATGTTTTTGCTATAAAATATTCTCTAGCCCATCTGCCTACAGTGCCCCTACTCCTGCTAAGGAGGAACTTGTTGCTTTCTCCAGTAATCCTCTTTGCAGAACAACAAAGGAATCCTTTTTCAAGGCCTGTCGTTGTCCTCTGTCACCACCTGTTATTGAACCTGCAGTTGTAAGTCATCGTAGGGATAGGGAAAGAGGCTAATAAATCAGCCTTCAAAGTGAGCAAACACATGAGCCTTCAAATCCATGTCCGCATCAGGCTGTGTCTCTCGCTAGTTGGGGAAATTCGAGCAAGTCACTTAAACTCTTAGATGTTCTTATCTTTAAGATGATATGGTCTTCCACACAGCATGACTATGAGGCATAAATGAGAAAATGTATTTCCAAGTAAAGTGCTTGGCATGAGCTGAATCTAATCTCCCCAGGTGTGAATGAATGCATTGGTGAAAATTTAAGATGGGAAAAAGTAAGGATGATATTACATATAAAATCAGATTTGAAATAGCAGCCGCACTGCAGTTAAATAAAGCGCTGTGCCACGAGAAGTCCCGGGTTCCAATATGGACGGGTGTGAGGCAGTCCTCACACAAGCCCTTCCCCTTCTTGGGCCCAGGTTTCAACAACTGAAAAATAATGGCACTGAACTAGACCTCTAGGGTCTCTTCTGGCTCTCACATTCTATCATTCTGGGGCGTAGACACATGATTGATGATTGTGCTTATCAATCACGTTTCTGCAAGTATTTCTAGAAGACACTTTATGGCCTTGAGGCTAAAATATTGAGTGCATTTGTTATGGGCTTAATTGTTTCCCTCATCCCCCAAATTCATATGCTGAATCCCTAACTCCTGATGTGACTGTTTTTGGAGACAGGACCTTTACAAAGGCATTTAAGGTTAAATGAGGTTGTAAGGGTAGGGCCCTAATCTATCAGGACTTGCATTCTCATAAGAAGAAGAGGAAGTCTCTCTGAGCCTACTCTACCTCAGAAGGCTGCCCATTTTTTTTTTTAAGAGGCAGAGATACAGAAATGCAGGTGCACAGAGGAAAGGCCATGAGAACGCACAGTGGGCCCACAGCCATCTGTAAGCCAAGGAGAGAGGCCGCAGGAGAAACCAAGACTGCCAGTGCCTTGTTCTTGGATCTCCAGCCTCTAGAACTATGACAAAATACACTTCTGTTGTTTAAGCCTCTCAGTCCACAGTGTGTTTTCATGGCATCCCTAGCGCACTAATACAGGACTCAAATGTCAATTACGGTCGGAGGGTCACTAGAGAATGTCCAAGAGATTTCATGGAATGAAAATTAAAAGAGTTTTTCCTGGTACCATAAAAGCTTTATGTCAATGTTCTCTCTTGCTGCTTTTGGTAATTAGAATAAGTTGTCAAAAAGCTAGTGCAATTTTTGATAGTCTCAAGTTTTAATTCTCTCAATAGTTCAGTTTGGGAGGTGGAATTAAAATGGCACAGTGGAATGCCCCACAGTTTGGAGTGACCTGGACCAGGGTTATAAATGTCTCATTAGCAGAGTGATCCTGGACCAGGTACTCTTGAGTTTTCTGAAACCTAAATGAGAGACTGTATATAAAGACCTGGCACTCAGATGGCACACTCTTGGTAGCTGTTATCTTCATTTGATAATGAAAAGTCTTCACTCTTGATTTCCTTGAAAATATAAAATATTTTATAACAAATATTATAGCTTCTTTCCAAATATTTTATAATAAAGTATTTTCTAGACTAAATTTTTTAGTTCAAAGTTTTGCCCATTAAGAGATCTGAACTTCCATTAGAACCTGGGAAGGAGGCTGGCCACAGCATGCATTTATTGAACTCTGACTTGTGTGCCAAACACATATTAATTTCTTATGAATAATTTCATTTGAGCTTCTGGAAACCCTACGAGGCCAATAGCATTGTTATTCACATTTTAAAGATGAGGAAATAACACTCAAAGAAGTTAAAAAGCTTTCCAAAATTCCAATAGCTAGAAACACCAGCTGTTTAATCTGAAGACTACCTTCTTAGCTATACTGGTCTCAAAATCTAGGTACCTCTTATCAAGCTACACATTTTTACTCTAACAAGTAGTTTTTATTTTTAATCTTCAAACAGAACTGTACTGGATTTTATAGCTGTTTTACAGATAAGGAAACTGATGCTTAAATAACTTACCTAATATGGTTCTGCAAGTGGCAGAGCTGAGATTCAAAAAAAAAATTTATTTTCTCTTAATCTACTGTTTGGTCTGTTTGGGTCCAGAGTTCCGCGTCTTCACAGCTCTACCCTACCACTTCCAAACTATGCTTAGTCAGACTGCACAAAGCCCTGGAAATTACACTAAACTGGAATGCAAGAGACTTGGGTTTTATCGTTGTCTGTGTCACCAATGAACTGTGTGACATCAGTTAAGCCACTTCACTTCTCTGAGCCTCAGTTTTGTCATTTGCTGAAATGAATTTGAATTAAATCACTTCTAATTCTTTTGGCTTTAAATTTCTATAATCCTCGGTGAATTGTGAACAATCATATTCATTGCGTCACTAAAGTTAAAGAAATAAAATGTCGGCCAGGCATGCTGGCTCACACCTGTAATTTCAGCACTTTGGGAGGCCAAGGTGGGCAGATCACTTGAGGTCAGGAGTTTGAGACCAGCCTGGCCAACATGGTGAAACCCTGTCTCTACTAAAAATACAAAAATTAGCTGGGTGTGGTGGCGGGTGACTGTTATCCCGGCTACTTGGGAAACTGAGGCAGGAGAATCACTTGAACCTGGGAGACAGAGGTTGCAGTGAGCCAAGATCGTGCCACTGCACTCCAGCCTAGGAGACAGAGCAAGACCCTGTCTCAAAAAAAAAAAAAGGGCCAGGCACAGTGGCTCACAACTGTAATCCCAGCACTTTGGGAGGCCTGAGGTCAGGAGTTCGAGACCAGCCTGGCCAACATAGTGAAATTCTGTCTCTACTAAAAATACAAAAAATTAGCTGGGCATGGTGGTGGGCACCTGTAATTCCAGCTACCCGAGAGATGGAGGTTGCAGTGAGCTGAGATTGTGCCATTGCACTCCAGCCTGGGCAACAAATGTGAAACTTAGTCTCAAAAAAAAAAAAAGAGAGAGAGAGAGAAATAAAATGTCAAAAGTTATGAAATAATTACAAGCTCCTAAAAGACAAGTGTGATTGTTAAACTATGATAGTAAAGAAGTTTGATCCCAACCCTTCAGAAACCAGCTTTGTAGACAGATGAGATATGGGAACAAAGCTGGGACTGAGTATCTGTGATCTCAGACAAGTGTTTATTCTTCCCCTGATTCAGTTTGCTTTGTGTTTGAATGGAGATCATTCTAATGCCTGTATGTTTGCTTTAAGAAGACTTCTTGCCTAAATAGATGAGAAACCAGAGCCTAGATAGGAAACCATACTAGAGAAGAGTTTACAATAAAAATGCTGTAAAAATGTAAGACACAGGTGAGGTTGTATGTGCCTGCAGTCCCAGCTACCTGGGGGGCTGAGGTGGGAAGATCATTGGAACCCAGGAGTTCAAGGCCACAGTGAGCTGTGATCACACCACTGCCCTCAAGCCTGGGCAGCAACATAGCAAGACTCTGTCCTAAGGAAAAAAAGGCAAGACATTATATTTGAAGACATCAGTGGCTGAATTTGCAGTCTGGTCCACTGTGTCGATTAAACACACCAAAAGAAAAAAAAAAGTCGTGTTTTTGTGTGATCACATTGGAAATAATACAAAGAGGCAAAAAATCAAAAGGAAGCAAAATAACTCAGCAGTGAAAAGATAAGAGCAAGAATTGAAAGAAGAAGAAAATTAAAATTAGTAGATAAGGTGGGGAAGGATTCATAAAGATGAAACCAGAAAAATGAGAGGAGGAACAGGAGTGGGAAGAAATGAATAAAAGAGAAAAAAAGGAAAAAAGGTAATTTCTGAAGTTGTAATCTCCACCAAGGGCCTGAGCTACTTTTGATTTTGAAGGCCATGCATATTCCAGTTTTAGAACACCAACATTACCCACCCGAAATTCCCTTTGAATTAAATTCTACAATTGGAGCCCTTCAAAATCCACAGTAGTTTGAGGAACAGGAATTGGGGGTGATGTCCTTTAACAACGTCCGAAGTTGTTTTCCTATTCAGCCACCAGGGGGTAATACATTCCATTCAATTCAAAAAGCACATTCAGGCGGGTTTATCAAGTGCGCCATACTCTGGAGGCTATGCCATGAATAAGGCACCATTCCTTACATTCAAGTGCAATCAATAACATATTTACGCAAGTAATGATGATTCAAGAAGAAATGAACTATGAAATCACATTAGAGTTAAGTCTCACGGCTGAATGGGAATTTACAATAACAGAGATGTATGGTAGGAGGAAGATTCTAAAGAGAAGACTACAATGGGAAGAAAGATCGGCTCCAATGATTAAGTAAACTTGTATTACAGTTGGAAGACAAAGCGTCTTCTTGTCTGTTTTCAGTTGTTCAACATCCACAGACTACTTAATGTGTATTGGCCACATTTGTAAATATCTAACTAAAAGTGAAAAATTTTTTAAAAAGATTCAACACAATTTTTTAATGATGTAATTATAAAAAATATTAACTGTTCCTTCTCAATAAGAAGGGTGAAATTGTTTGCAGTCTTTCATTATGTTATCTTTATTTGGCTCCATGATCAATAACTTCAACTGTAGTCTGTCTCTTCATCGACTTAGTTTCCTTATTGTTTATTTCTACTACACTGGAACATATACAGTATAACTTTCTTAGACTATGGTGGTGAGGGTGCTGCTCTGATGGGTGGTTCTAGATATCTGGATCAAACATAGACCCTGAATTTGCAGAGGGATTTCTCTCTGAGTTACGCTCCCAGTGCTCTGTAGAAGCTGAGTCAATGAGCCTACTATGCAAAACACCGAAAGTCTGGATGCTTAATCCACTCTTTGGATACAATTGGTTCTGATAGTGAATCTTCAGAGTTTGTTGCAGCATTTGATTTTTACTTTATGTTCCTGTTTTCTATAGCTTTGTTAAAATTTATATGCCATAAAATTCACCCATACTAAGTATACAATTCATAACTTTTAACAAATGTATACAGTTGCGCAATCATCACCACATTCCAATTTTAGAACCCTACCCAATTTCTTTCAGCTCAATTTCCTTTAGCCCATTTGCAGACACAATCCACTCTCATGTCTAGCTCCAGGTGAGCCTGATCTGCTTTCTCTTTCTCTAAATTTGCCCTCTCTGGACATTTCATATAAATGGAATCATACTATACGTACTCTTCTGCACTTAGTTTTTTTCATTTAGCATAATGTTTTCAAGGTTCATCTATGTTGTAGCCCATATCAGTACTATATCTTTCATTTTTATTTCTAAATAGAATTCCATTGTATGGACATACTACATTTTGTTTATCAATTCGTTAAATGACATTTGGACTGTTTCCAGTTTTCAAATAATGCTGCTATGAGTAATTGCATACAAGTCTTTGTGCTGGACATAAAAGACAAAATGTGCTGAGCAATTAAGGAGATGATTTCATTCAAGCTTTTATAATAGGCAACGTGTTCATTAATGAGAAAGATCTCCAGGAATAAAAAAGAGGACCTGGGATTTTATAGAAGCAGGTAAACAAGAGAGCCATCAGTGAGTCTTACAGGAGACCTGTGGAATGATGGCAGGAAATACACAAGAGCAAGGTGGTGGTGGTAGTCTGCCAGGACTGCCGTAATGAAATACCACAGACTGGGTGGCTTAAACAGCAGAACTCTATTTTCTCAGAGTTCTGGAGGCTGGATGTCTAAGATCAAGGTGTCAGTAGAGTTGCTTTCTCCCATGGACTCTCTCTGTGGCTTGCAGATGGTCGCCTCTCGCTGTGTCCTCACTTGGACTTTCCCGGGTGTACGTGCTTTCCTGGTGTTGCTTCCTCTTCTCATTAAAACACCAGTTCTGTTGGATTGAAGCCCCATTCTCATTACATCATTTAACCTTAATTACCTCTTTATAAGTGCTGTCTCCAAAAATAATCACATTCTGAGGTGTACTGGGGGTTAAGACCTCAATATATGAATTGGGGCATTGGTGGGATTTAATTAAGTCCACAACAGTGATTCTCTGTGGGTAGTCTCTTATTTTTTCTGTTTTTTGTTTTGTTTGGTTTTTTTTTTGTTTTGTTTTTAAGACGGAGTCTTACTCTATTGCCAGGCTGGAATGCAGTGGCATGATCCCGGCTCACTGCAACCTCTGCCTCCTGGGTTCGAGCGACTCTCCCGCCTCAGCCTCCCAAGTAGCTGGGACTACAGGCGTGCACCACCACACCCAGCTAATTTTTGTATTTTTTAGTAGAGACGGGGTTTCACCATGTTGATCAGGCTGGTCTTGAACTCCTGATCTTGTGATCTGCCCGCCTCAGCCTCCCAAAGTGCTGTGATTACAGGTGTGAGCCATCGCGCCTGACTGGTCATCTTTCTAAGGAATATAAAAGTGTGGGGATTTTCCCTGCACTGCTGCTTTCCAGGAGCACAGGCTCAAATAAAGTTCAACGTCATGAGGACAGATGTTATCATTTCTCTTGGGTATATTCCTAGAACTAGAATTACTGGGTTACGTTTAACATTTTAAGAGGCCATTTGCCAATATATCTGCACCATTTTACCTTCCCACCAAAATATTAAAGGATTCCAGTTTCTTCACTTCCTTACACTCATGAATGCTTTCTTTTTTAGTTCAGCTATTCTGGTAAAAGTAATGGATATTTCATTGTGGTTTTAATTTATATTTCTCTAGTGATTAATGATGTTGGACACATTTTTCATGTACTTGTGAACCATTTATATACCTTCTTTGGTGAAATAGCTCTTCGAATCCATTGCCCATTTAGGAGTTTTAAAAATATATTCTAGGCTGGGTGCGATGGTTCATACCTGTAATTCTAGCATTTTGGGAGGCCAAGGTGGGTGGATAGCTTGAGCCCAGGAGTTTGAGACCAGCATAGGCAACATGAGTGAAACCCCATCTGTATAAAAAATACCCCCAAAATTAGCTGGGCATGGTAGTGCGTGACTGTAGTCTCAGCTACTAGGGAGGCTGAGGTAGGAGGATCGCCTGAGCCTGAAGAGGTTGAGGCTGCAGTGAGCCATGATCGTGCCACTGCACTTCAACCTGGGCAACAGAGAGATACTCTGTCTCAAAAAAATAAAAATAAAAACGAAAAATATATATTCTAGATCTAAGTCGTTTGTCATGTAATGTTATTACCCAGTCTGTTTGGCTTGTCTTTTCATTTTGTTACTGGTGTTCTTTGAAGAGCAAACGTTTGTACCTATAATGAAGGCCAGCTTGCCTATTTTTTCTGAAGTGCCACATATAGATATGCAGTTGTCCCAGCAACATTTTATTATCAAACCAAACTGGGATCTGCTCACCCAGCGCAGCAAAGCCGAACACTGACATCGGGATTTGCAGCAAGAGAAAGTGAGGCATTTATTGCAGGGCTCCAAACAAGGAGAATTGGGCAGCTTATACTTAAGATCCAAACTCCCAGATAGTTTACATGTAAGGGTTTTTTAAGATGGGGAGGCGGGACGGGCATGGTGGCTCATGCCTGTAATCCCAGGACTCTGGGCGGCCAAGGCAGGTGGATCAGCTGAGATTGGGAGTTCAAGAGTAGCCTGGCCAACATGGAGAAACCCCGTCTCTAATAAAAATACAAAATGAGCCGAGCTTGGTGACATATACCTGTAATCCCAGCTACTCAGGAGACTGAGGCAGGAGAATTGCTTGAACCCGGGAGGCAGAGGTTGTGGTGAGCCAAGATTGCATCACTGCACTCCAGCCTGGGCAACAAAAGCAAAACTATGTCTCAAAAAAAAAAAAAAAAAGGCCCAGCACGGTGGCTTAACGCCTATAATTCCAGTACATTGGAAGGCAGGAGGCCGAGGCAGGTGGATCACAAGATCAAGAGATCGAGACTATCCTGGCTAATGCAGTGAAACCCCACTCTACTAAAAAAAAAAAAATACAAAAAAAACCCCAAACAAATAAAAATAAAATAAGATGGGGAGGCAGTTACAGGCAAAGTCATAAATCAATACATGGAGGCTACACACTGGGACATCTTGAAGTAGGGACCCATAGGTCATAGGTGGATTCAAAGATTTGAGGCCCACGGTGATGGCTCATGCCTATAATCCCAGCACTTTGGAAGGCCGAAGTGGGCGAATTGCTTAAGCTCAGGAGTTTGAGACTTGTCTAGGCAACATAGTGAAACCCCGTCTCTACAAAAATACCCAAATTAGTTGGGCCAGCTGAGGTGAAAGGATCACTTGAGCCTGGGAGGCAGAGGTTGCAGTGAGCCAAGATTGCACACACTGCACTCCAGTCTGGACGACAGAGCAAGATGCTGCCTCAAAAAAACAAAAGATTTTCTGATTTGCAATTAAAAGTCAAAGCGCTGTCTAAAAATTTGTTTGTTGAAGGTTTTTATCATGAATTGAATTTTTTCCAGTGTTTTTTCTGCATCTTTGAAAATGATCATATCAGTTTTGACTTTTATTAATATGACATATCACATTAATTGACTTTTGAATGTTATTTCAACCTTGCATTTCTGGGACACAGGAATCATGCATTTCTTGGGATATTGCTGGTCATGGTATATGATCCTTTTTTTATGTTGCTGACTTTGGTTTGATACTTTAGTATATATAATTTATATATATTAAATATACATATAAAATTATATAATTATATAATATATGCTCCATATGTTATGTTTGAGACAGGGTCCCACTCTGTGCCCCAAGCTGGGGTGCAATGTCACATAGAATTTCGGGGCCTATGTTCATGAGGAATATTGATCTGTAGTTTTCTCTTCTTGTGTCATCTTTAGTTTTTGTCTCAGGGTAATGCTGCCCTCATTGAATGAGCTGGAAAGTGTTCCTTCCTCCTCTATTTTCAGAAAGAACTTGCAAATATTTGATAGCATTCACTAGGGAAGTTATTTGGGCATGAGCATTGCTTTGTGGGAAGATTTTTAATTACCAATTCAATTTCTTTACTTATAGGCCTATTAAGATTTTCTATTTTTTTTTCTAAAGCCAGTAATTTATATCTTCATGGGAATTTGTCTAATCCATCTGTTGTCTAAGTGTCATTCACAATATTCCCTTACAATCCCTTTTACTTCTATGAGGTCAGTAGTAGTGTCCTCTTTTTCATTCCGATTTTGTGTCCCTTTTTTTCTTGGTCTGTCTGGCAGAGCCATCAGGCTCTCCTCAGTCTCCTCTGCACACATACACAGACTCTATCAGCCAGGGATGTGTGGATGGCTCGGACCTGCTCTGCTCTTTGCTATACCTGCCAAAGTCTGTGGCTAAACATAATATATGAAGCATATAATATATATATAATATATACATTATATATTAATATAAACATATAATTTTATATAGATTACATAATATATATAATTATATATTATATAATGTTATAAATTATATATAATATAATTTTTATATATTAAATATGTATAATTATATAATATATGCTCCATATATTATTTTTGAGACAGGGTCCCACTCTGTGCCCCAAGCTGGGCTGCAATGTCACAATCATAGCTCACTGTAACCTCAAACTGCTAGGTTCAAGTGATCCTCCTGCCTCAACCTCCCGAGTAATTAGGCCCACAGATATAAGCCACCATGCCCAGCTAACTTTTAAAATTTTGTGTAGAGATAAGGTTTCACTGTGTTGCCCAGGCTGGTTTCACACTCCTGGCCTCAAGCAATCCTCCTGCCTCCCAAAGCACTGGAATTATAGGTGCATGCCACTGCGTCCGGCTAAGCCATAAAAACAAACAAACAAACAAAAAAGACAGACACTCTTTGAGGAATCTCTTTCTCCTTAATATAGCTGGAGGCCTGTTAACTTCAACTTTGAATCCAGATCGATATGATTAAAGGAACCCTTAAAGGAACTATATGGTTCTAAAAGAACGCTAAATGTGTATGACACCAGGAGGCCTTTTACTACACACAGCAATGGCCATGAGAGCAAGACACAGAAAACCCTACCAGTTAACGTCTGCACTACCTTTTGCCTAGTGAACCAAGATTGTTCTGGTGAAATGACCAGCCATACCAACGCTCCCTTTGTTTCAAAACAGAGAGCCCAAAGAGCTGCATTTTGCAGGTGGTGATAGCTTTTACTACTTTTAGCTGAGAAGGCTCTAAGCTGAGGAAACAGGCAATTCCCCATAGAGCCCACCTCACTTTCTCAGAAATAGCCCTCCATCCTGGGCCAGAGCTGCCTGCACTGGCATCCATACTGACTTGCAAAATCACCAGCCTCTCACCCTCAGAAAGTCTGTTCTCACTCAGAGAGGACATTACTTTGAGTGCTAGGACCCTCACTTGCTAGATAACAGCTGTGGCCAGCTGAGGAGTTATTAAACTTAAAAATGTGAATTCATACCATATCTTGGCTATAAATATGTATGAAAACATAATAATTAGTATTATTATTTAAATATTTGATAGCACTCACTAGGGAAGTTAGGGAATTATTCACTAGGAATAATTATGTGTAAAATGTGGATCAGAAGATGCCAAAGTGGGCAGATCACCTGAGGTTGAGAGTTTGAGACTAGCCTGACCAACATGGAGAAACTCCATCTCTACCAAAAATACAAAAATCAGCCAGGCATGGTGGTGCATGCCTGTAATCCCAGCTATGTGAGAGGCTGAGGCAGGAGAATCACTTGTACTGGGGAGGCCGAGGTCGCGCGAAGCCGAGGTCGCATCATTGCACTCCAGCCTAGGCAACAAGAGCCAAACTCTGTCCCCGCCCCCCCCTCAAAAAAAGAAAGAAAGAAAAAACTCATAAATGCTAACTGAAGTGACGAAGGGGAGAGGAATGGGATGGAGGTGGTGATTCAAGGGGACATGAACTTTATCTGTAATGTTTTACATTCATCAATGAAAAGACGAGGAGCAAATAAGACAAATGTTAACAATGAACAATTCTTGATGTTGGAAATGTTTGCTAAAATTTCCATACATTTTTCAGTACGTTTAACTCAAAATCATTTCTAATTAAGTGATAAAACTGAATGTGTTCAGATTGTATTTTTATTTTAAGAGACAAGGTTTTACTATGTTGCCAGGCTGTGAACAGCCCCTACAGACTCGAACTCCTGGGCTCAAGTGATTCTCCTGCCCAAGCCTCCAGAGTAACTGGGGCTACGGGTGCACATCACTGTGCCCAGATTTGCGTGTGTTGGGGGCAGGAGTGTTCACGTTTTAAGCAAGAAATGGAGATGCCCCTTCAGACTCCACAATTTAGCTTTTCTCACAGCAAGAGAAGACTTCGAGCTTCTTCTTTCTTGATCTTCCCTGATGGAGAGACTGGAACGACTGTCTCCAATATACTCCCTGCCTTGATCCTTTGAAAATAACTAGCCATTGGGTTCTGAAAGTGAGCACCACCTGGAAATGAGCAAAACATTGAGAACTTCTTTCCTGTTCGAGGTGGCCCTAATACTTCCTTGGGTCTGCTCTTAAGATGGCTTCTTTCAACCCACCTCTCAGGCCAGAGCTCTTGTGGCTCCTGCGAAGGGAGGAGGACATACACATGTACAAACTCACAGATATAAATGTGTGAGTGTCAGGCCGGGCACGGTGGCTCATGCCTGTAATCCTAGCACTTTGGGGGGCTAAGGTGGGCAAATCACGAGGTCAGGAGTTCAAGACCAGCATGACCAACATGGTGAAACCCCATTTCTACTAAGAATACAAAAAGTAGCCAGGTGTGGTGGCAGGCACCTGTAATCCCAGCTACTCAAGAGGCTGAGGTAAGGAGAATCGCTTGAACTTGGGAGGCGGAATTTGCAGTGAGCCAAGATTGCACCACTGCACTCCAGCCTGGGTGACAGAGTGAGATTCCATCTCAAAAATGAATAAATAAGTCCAAGGGCAGTGGCTCACACCTGTAATCCCAGCACTTTGTGAGGCCGAGGTGGGTGGATCATGAGTTCAGGAGATCAAGACCATCCTGGCTAACATGGTGAATGCTGTCTCTACTAAAAATACCAAAAAAAAAAAAAAAAAAAAAAAAAATTGCTGGGTGCAGTGGCTGACACCTGTAATCCCAGCACTTTGGGAGGCTGAGGCAGGTGGATCACCTGAGGTCTGGAGTTTGAGACCAGCCTGGCCAACATAGAGAAATCCTGTCTCTACTAAAAATACAAAATGAACCAGGCGTGGTGGCTCATGCCTGTAATCTCAGCTACTAGGGAGGCTGAGACAAAAGAATCGCTTGAACCTAGGAGTCGGAGGTTGCAGTGAGCCGAGATTGTGCCATTGCACTCTAGTATGGGCAACAAGAGCGAAACTCTGTCTCAAAAAAAAAATTAGTAGAGTGAGGTGGCATACGCCTGTAGTCCCAGCTACCTGGGAGGCTGAGGCAAAAGAATTGCTTGAATCTGGGAGGTGGAGTTTGCAGTGAGTTGAGATCGCACCACTGCACTCCAGTCTAGGAAACAGAGCAAGATTTCATCTCAAAAAAATTAATTAATTAAATAATTAAAAAATAGTGATGGTTACACAGTCTTCTGAATATACTAAAGTCACTCAATTGTACAATTTAAAGTGGTGAATTTTATGGTATGTAGATTCTGTCTCAATAAAAATACATGTATGCAAAGAAATCCATGAGACTTCATTAGAAAACAAAAAAATTGATAAAATCTAACAATGTAAAAATAATAATATAAATAACAACAATTGGAATATAAAAAAAAGAGGAGGTGAGAGTACTAGTTCCATCATTTTCAAAACAGGGAGACAGACAAAACTGGAACGTGGTTTAAAATAAAAACAAAATGACCACAACTTTAATGTTTTTGTAATCTCCTTTATAAATTTAGAGGAATATTTCAAAAAGTTATCTCCTGAAGTACAGAAATATTTGTTTGACTTTCAACAATTTCTTCAATTTCTCTCCAGTTCTTTTTTTGTCTAATAAATTATAATAAAATGTAATGCTTTTTAATTAAAATTTAAACCTATAATATAATCTCCTTTTAATAAAATATTTCTATCTCATCCTTCTAATTTTATATTGGCACAAAGAGATGTTTCAAATAACGTACATCTCTTGTAATTTCTAAACCACAAAATGTGATTTTTTTCTACTACCCTCTTCACGCTTTTCTTTATTATTTGAATTCTTCATAATGTTGTATCAGTTCCCTGAAACAGTAGAGTTCAGGTTCTAAATGACTGGACGAAAACATGCTAAGACAGGCCATGGTGAAATAGAGATTATTTGTTTCTTCACAATTATCTGTTTTTTGTTTTTTTTGAGACAGAGGCTTGCTCTGTCACCCAGGCTGGAGTCCAGTGGTGCAATCTTGGCTCACTACCTCTACCTCCCCGGTTCAAGCGATTCTCCTACCTCAGCCTCCAGAGTAGCTGGGATTACAGGCGTGTATCACCACACCCAGCTAATTTTTGTATTTTTAGTAGAGATGGGATTTCACCATATTGGCCAGGCTGGTCTTGAACTTCTGACCTCATGATCTGCCTCCCTTGGCCTCCCAAAGTGCTGGGATTACAGGCTGAGCCACCGTGCCCAGCCCATTTTTCTGTATTTTTAAAATTGCTACCCCCAGCCTCCCCAGAGGAAACTGACCCAACCTTTAGTCTGGAAACAGGGAAAAATAACTGTGGTTTTTATAAGGGAAAGATGTCTAAATAGCTTTGGCACAAAACTTCCTGGGCATCTGTACTCCAGAAGAGAATGGTTGATTGGGCACTTGCACCTGGTGTTAATCATAGCCCCAGAGCAGTGGTGGAAGTCTGTCAAAGGACCACAGTGGTCCATGCTGGGACCTGGAAATAGTGAAATGTTGCTGCAGCCTGGACCAGCAGCACTCAAGGAGGTAGGAGGGTCACCATGTGATAGCAGCTTCTATTGGATGAGAAGTGACACGGCAACAATACCACTCCTGGACTCTCCAATGTTGCTCCCATGGCTTTTGGATTTAATTTAAAGAAATAAAAGAGGGCCAGGTGCGCTGGTTAATGCCTGCAATCCTGGCACTTTGGGAGGCCAAGGTGGGCAGATTGCCTGAGCTTGGGAGTTTGAGACCATCCTGGGCAACATGGTGAAACCCTGTCTCTACTAAAAATACAAAAAATTAGCTGGATGTGGTGGTGCCAGCTGTAGTCCCAGTTACCTAGGAGGCTGAGGCACAAGAATCGCTTGAACCCTGGGAGGCGGAGTTTGCAGTGAGCTGAGATTGCACCACTGCGCTCCAGCCTGGGTGGCAGAGTGAGCCTCTGTCTCCAGAAATAAATAAATCAATAAATAAACAAAATATAGCTGGGTTCAGTGGCTCACGCCTGCAATCCCAGCATTTGGGAGGCCAAGGTGGGGGGATCGCCTGAGGTCAAGGGTTTGAGACCAGCTTAGCCAACATGGTGAAACCTGTCTCTACTAAAATAAATTATATATATATATACACACACATATATATATATGTGTGTGTATATATATATATGTATATATATATATACACACACATATATATACATATACATATATATACATATACATATATATATGTATACACACACACACACACACACACACACACACACACACAAATTGGCTGGCTGTGGTGGCATGCGCATGTAATCCCAGCTACTTGGAAGGCTGAGGCAGGAGAATTGCTTGAACCTGGGAGGCAGAG
>CAUYLG010049495.1:0-53271 GCA_963573385.1 Cacajao melanocephalus | reverse complement strand
AATAAGGGCTGGGCGCGGTGGCTCACGCCTATAATCCCAGCACTTTGGGAGGCCGAGGTGGGTGGATCACGAGATCAAGAGATCGAGACCATCCTGGTCAACATGGTGAAACCCCGTCTCTACTAAAAATACAAAAATTAGCTAGGCATGGTGGCATGTGCCTGTAGTCCCAGCTACTCGGGAGGCTGAGGCAGGAGAATTGCTTGAACCCAGGAGGCGGAGGTTGTGGTGAGCCGAGATCGTGCCATTGCACTCCAGCCTGGGTAAGAAGAGCAAAACTCCGTCTCAAAAAATAAAAATAAAATAAGATAAAATTATGTTATAACCAAAAGTATAAAATAAAATCCTTAAGTTCATGCTGACATAGGCAAATGAGTGGAATGGGACAGAAGAGACAAATCTCCCAAACAGAAGAATTCCAAATAATTGATGTAGATACTCCGTCTTGTAAGATGGAGCCTGTCTCTGCACTCCTTAAGTGTGGGCTGCATACAGGGACTTCTGTCCAAAGACTAGAGTGTGGAAAAGGTGGGAAAAATGAGTAACTACGTAAGTGAAGAAACCAAACACTACCTCAGCCCAGTGATCAAAGTCAGCATCAACAGTGGTAAGTCATTGATAATATGTGCCCTGAATATGTAATAAAATGTCATTTTACCTCTGTGATCATCTTCTGAAAATCCTTTATGCCTAGTCTAATTATGAGAAAAGCATCAGACAAATCTCAACAGAGGGCTTCTACAAAATACCTGACCAGTAAGTACTCCCCAAAGCTGCCAAGGACATCAGAAACAAGGGAAGTCCAGGAAGTTGGCACAGCCAAGAGGAGCCCAAAGAAACATAATGACAGAATGTAATGTAGTGTCCAGGAGGGGTCCTGTTGAGAAACATTAGGTTTACCCTGCCCCCATGGTTCTCTTGTGAAAGATACTTTTAGTTTGTAATCAGTGGTAGGCATTCCTGAGTTATGTGTATATGTAGAACACCTGTGTATTAAGAAGAATCACCTGTCAAAGAGCAAATAAATATGTGGATGAATCTCTGCTCGGGGCCTTCAGTCTAGAGAGCTGTCAGCCCTGCAGACTCTCAGGCTCTTGGTCCCCAGGATAGATCCACTCTGTTGGCTGTCTTGGTGCCTGCCTCTCAATACCTTCAGCCTGCCTGAGTGGGGGTCTCCTGACCGAGCTGGTTCTTGGTGTAGGGTCCTAGGACAGAAAACAGATACTGATTTTTTAAAAACCTAAGGAAATCTGCATAAAGAATAAGCTTTAGTTAATAATAATGTGTCAAGCCTGGGCAATATAGTGAGACCCCATCTCTACAAAAAAACATTTAAACATTAGCTGAGTGTGGTAATGCACGTCTGTAATCCAGCTATTTGGGAGGCTGAGGTAGGAGGATGGTTTGAGCCCAGGAGGTAGAGGTTGCAGTGAGCCAAGATCATGCCACTGCACCCTAGCCTGGATGACAGAGCGAGACTCTGTCTCAAATAATAAATAATAATAATAAAAATGTATCAATATTGATTGGGTCATTAATTGTGACTAATGTACTATGCAAATGTCAGTTGTTACTAATAGCAGAAACTGGATGCAAAATATGTGGGACCTATCTTCACAAATTTTCCTGTACATCTAAATTTACAGAAAAATTTTCTATAAATCTAAAACTGTTCTAAAACATACTTTAAGAAATAGGAACAGATGGATTAGCAAGATATAATTGTCCCCCGCCAATTATCTTTTGATTTTTAAAAATGTCCTGGAAGACTATTGCAGTTAAAGGAATTCAGTCTGGTGGACCAGTGAGCAGGCTGTGGCCAGGTGAGGCAGGATGGGCTCATAGGACCTCCTGCCCTCCCACCTCATTCATTTTTATTCATTCCCAGCCCTTCCTGCTTTTCTAATCTCTGCCCCTCTAGAAATGCCCTCAGTTTATTCCCACGTGTTTTGCTACTGACTTCCTTGTTTTTTACTTTATTGTTTAATAAGAGCTTTATTGAGATATAATTTGTGTACCCAAAAGTTTACCCTTTTAAATGTACAATTCAGTTGTTTTTAGTACATTAACAGAATTGCACAACCATCACCACTGTCTAATTTTAGAACATTTTTGTCACCCAAAAAAGGAATCTCATACTCATTAGCAGTCACTAATCCATGCCCCCAGCAACTACTAATCTATGTTCTACCTCTATCACTTTGACGGTTTTGGACATTTCATATATACATGGACTTATACAATGTGTGATCTTTTGTGGCTGGCTTCTTTCACTTAATATAGTTTTCAAGGTCTATTCATATTGTTGCATGTGTCAGTATTCCATTCTTTTTTAAAATTAAAAAAAAATGCTTCTTTAAAATTTTTTGAGACAGGGTCTCACTCTCTCCAAGGCTGAAGTACGCTGGCACAATCATGACTAACTGCAGCCTCAATCTCCTGGGCTCAAGTGATCCTCCCACTTAAGTGCCCTTCCCTCCACCGCAGTAGCTGGGACTACAGGCCTACCACACCCAGCTATCTTTTTGTTTTGTTTTTGGTAGAGACAAGGTTTTACTATGTTGCCCAGGCTGGTCTCAAGCTCCTGGACTCAAGCAACCCTCCTGCCTCAATCTCTCAAAGTGCTGAGATTATAGGCGGGAGCCACCAGGCTGGGCTTTTTTTTTTTTTTTAATTGTTGAATACTTACATTGTGTGGATATACCACGTTTTATTTATTCATTCAATTGCTGATGGATATTTGGGTTGTTTCCAACTTTAGGCTATTATAAATAATGCTGCTATGAATATTCTTACACAAGTTTTGTGTAGACATATGTTTTTACTTCTCTTGGGTATATACCTAGGAGTGGAATTGCTGGGTCATAAGATAACATTATATTTAAATTTATGAGGAGCTGCCAAACTCTTTTTCAAAGGGCTGCACAATTTTATAGTCCCATCAGGAATGTAGGAGGGTTCTAATTTCTTCATATCCTTGCCAACATTTATTATTGTCTTTTTTATTTTAACACATCCTGGTGGGTGTGAAGTCAGGTATCTCACTGTGATTTTGATTTGCATTTCCTTAGTGACCACTGATGTTGAGCCCCTTTTCATATGGTTATTGGCTATTTGTCTATCCTCTTTATAGAAATATGTATTCAAATCTTCTGCCTATTTTTAAATTGTTATCTTTTTTATTGTTGAGCTACAAGATTTCTTTATGTATTAAGTAGGAGAAATACAAATATTTTCTCCCATACTGTGGGTTGTCTTTTCACTTGTTTAATCGTGTCCTTTGAAGCACAAAGTTTTTAAATTAAATAAGGTCCAATTAATCTTTTTTCTTTTTGTCTGTTGTTTTTTTTGTTGTTGTTGTTATATCTAAGAAACCCATGACCCCTGTTCTATGAAGATTTATACTTAACGTTTTCTTCTAAGAGTTCTATAGTTTTAGTTCTTACATTTAGGTTTGTGATTCACTTTGAGCTAACAATGGTATGAGGGTCCAACTTCATTCTTTTGCTTGTGGATATCCAGAGGTCCCAGCATCATCTGTTGAAAAGGATGGTTTTTTTCCTCCTGTTGAATCACCTTGTCACCCTTGTTGACAATTAACTGATCATAAATGTAAGGGATTACTTCTACTTTCTTATTTCCTAATAGCTATTTTTTTCTTATTACAAAAGAAATATTTGTTCATTGAGGAACTTTTGGAAACTATGACAAAGAACAAAGGAGAATGTATTAAAACATGCTATAATCTCATCATCTAGAACAAACCAGGTTTTTGAAGCTATCATTTTGAAATATGTTTCCTGGTAAATAAAAAACCTGAGGCAGAGAGCGGTGGTGTTTTGATGGTCTGTATATCCTAAGAGCTCCAAGTGTGTTTCTGACGTACAGCTGGAGTTGAGAACCAGAACAAGAAAGGCTGTAGTGGGCTCAGGGGAGCTCCAGGGATGAAGGTTGTGCAAGCATCCTGGGAGCGAGTTGACCCAGGACAGCATCTCAGCAGCCTAACAGTCAGGAGAGTCAGGGTGCCTGGGGTTGGCTGATTTCCTTGGGCTCCTCTGCCACACCCTATGGCTCCTGCTCTGGGACCTACCAAACCCAGGACTCAGCCTTCCTCCGTCTGTGCTACTACTGCTTATGCTTCTCTGTTTCCGTTTTTTTTCTTAATGTTTTTCTTTTTCTTAGTCTCAAATTCACAGCCCTCTAAGAGAAGGTCTGATTGGGTCAGTGATTCACAGTTCAACATTTAGCAACTTGAAGTCCTCAATACAGGTCACTGGAAGTGGCCATATAATTTATCATTCAAATTGGGTCCCTTCTGAGAGAGAATGTAGGGACTAATGGTGATGAAACTGGAGCAGCAGGGATAAACTAGGACTGTCCCCGCCAGATTAGGATAAATGGTCATCCTACCTACCTGAGGTTCACTCCAGCATCTTCCAGTGTCCTCTGTGTAAAATCCTACATACTCAGCTTTTCCTCTTCCCACCTCTTTCTTGATCATGTATACTGTAGGTGTATAACATGTATACATTAACATTAAATGCTCCGATAAAGAAATGAGTGACTGGTTAACCTTTTTCCTATTTATGTGACTAGTGCCTCTTTTCTTTTTGTAATATGTGTTTCGTGGGTTCCTTTGCCCCATGGATTCCTTCTCCCACCTCTCATAACCTCCAGCACTAGCCAATTAGTGTGTCCCCTGTCAATTAAGTGATTGGTTCAGCGATGGTCATATGATAGAATTTGGACAAATGAAGGCATTACTCCCAGAATTTGTGTAAAAGCTACCAAACCTTTTTTCTCTCCTCCTCTGGAATATGTGAGGTAAAGATGGAATTACTACAGCCATGAAGCGAAAATGAACCAACTATGCCATCAACTCCCTGCAGCGCAGAAGAGAAATCCTCTGTACACTGCCTGATCCTAAGGGGATAAGTAAATGAGGGACAACTCCAGTGGCTTCCTAGCAGATATTAAAAAACCCCTATCAATGACCAACTCAGACAAAATTCATAAGGAAAGGCAGGAGAGACAAATAACTTCCCAGAAAGAAGCCAGGTCCGTGGTGACATTGTGGAACCACTGGATGGTTTCCCAGCTGAATCCAGCCCTGCCTTTGAGTTATTAGCCAATTTAATACTGTTTGTTCCTAAGCTTGTTTGGTTTGGATTTTCTTTCACTTGCAATTTTTTTTTTTAAAAAAGCTACTTTGGGGAGAGCTGATTTTTTTCTGTACTTCTCGAGCACAGACCACAGTATTGAGGGAAGAAGCAGGTGTCACTTGTCACAAAAGCAAGTGGCTGTTGATGAATACTGACTCAGTAGAGAGCTGTGGTCACGGCAGGCTGGGTGTACTCTTCAGGACTTTATTTGACAGTAAAGCACAAATACTTCGAACACCATCAAATCTACTTCTGCTACGTGATATATAATTACTGCATAGTATTCTATTGTATGTATTTGTCATTCATTTTATCAGCCACCCTACTTTTCTTCTTTTTAGAAGAACAAAATATAAATTTAATATTATCATTTAATAGAAACGATGCTTTGGGAAACATCTTGTACATAATTAATTGTTTGGGGACATCTCTGATTATTTTCTTATGACTGGTTACTTGAAGTGAAATTGCTAGGTCCAGGGGTGTGACATGGTCTTAAAGGTTTATGTACCCATTGTTAAATTGCCCTCCAGGAATGTTGCATCCGTTTACACTCCCAAGACAGGAACGGGAGAGAGTATATGCCAGGGGCTCCATGTGGGATTATTCCAACATCTTTGCCAATCCCTAGAAAATGAGATCTCCTTGTTTTAATGTGCTGTCTTATTAATTGGCCATCTTGGATTTTTATAGGTTTTCTTCTCATCCAAGAATCTAAGAAGAGTCCACAGAGAAGGCTGACAACAAATGAATGGAGAAAACCCAAGCTCCACCGCCCGCAGCACAGCCAGAGACCCTCTGTGAGCTGAGTCAGTAAGTTAGGTAAGAACATCTCCCAGAGGTCTGGAATAGGCCTGGGACTCTGAAGACAACAGGGCAGGCACAAAGGAAGGTGACACTTTACAGATCCATCAGCATCACACGTAGTAACTGCATGCAGTCATGCAGAAGAAAGAAGACAAGAGAGAGAAGAAAAGAAAAATAAACTGAGATCATTTTCAGAGGAGAAGATGCCAGCCAGGGCTTTTTGCAGCAGTCATTTAAACCCTTTGCTCCATTTCAAAGGTGTTCCTGGGGGAAGGTGAGGGCCTCACAGACTGGGGACAGGGGAGCACTGGGGGATGGGGGAACACTAGGGGACAGAGGGTCCTTGCCTCTTGGGAAGCCACAGAGGGGGCACCTCCGATTCACAACACCCCTGCCTTCGCTAAACTTAAAACTTGGTGCCTTCCTCCTTTTCTCTCCTGGGTTAAAGGCCAGTTCTTATTTCTGAAATAAAAGTAGAACTTTTTTCATCTTTTCTCAGAGCCACACTTCCGCCAGGAACCAACCAACACCCATTTTTCGTGGATTTGTCTGCCCTGGCCTGCAGAACCTCTCCTTCTATGTGAACCTCTCATTGTCCTCACTGTTTGCCTACGGGTTTGGTCTCCTGCACACATACCATATCCCCAAGGCAATGGGACCGAAGACTGATTTTTAAAACACATTTTTTTTTCTGACTACAAATGACATACAAGAGCAAAGAATAAATAAAAATTGTACGTAATACTACCATCAGAGATAACTACTATTAACATGACCTGTACATATCTGATAGTTTTCCTTGGCATAGATAAATATGTAATCTTTTCAAAACATGTTTTCTAAGGGAACTTTCTTCCTGGGGCCTCCCCCTCCCTATCCTTGACCCATTTGCTCCAAATAAAATACATGTCACAGACTAATGAGCTTATTGGAAAAAAAAGAAAGTAACATGACTGCTTTAGAAATTCTCTGTGATACACATGAAGGAAATTACTACCTTAACATGCATTTCAAAGGTTTTCTTTTGTACAAATATGACCTGTCAAATGGCCCCTGCTTCCTAAGCTTCCAGGAGGTTATTGTGAAAGAGATTATTTTCTCTTTTTAACAATCATAAATGGGAAAGAACATTTGAGCTGGGTAGTCTCAGAGGCCGAGCAGTTGCTGGGATAATGAGATATAAACAGGAACAGATAACAAGGCAGTGGAGGTGCAAGTTCTCTCCTTGTGGGAAACAGCAGGGAGGTTTCCTGGGAGACTCAGGGTCCACCAACCCCCAGGACCCCCGAGCACGTGTCTGTTGAGGACCCAGAGCACCACTTGTTCTGGCACCTTCTTTGGCATCAGCTGCCCTGGGCACTTGGGTGAGGGAGGTGCCTTCAAGATAGATGGGGCATCCCAGGTGTAGAGGCTGGTAAAGAACTGCTGTAGCCCAGGGCTCCCCACTTCCTGACCCCATTTGTCTCAAAGCATCTTGCTAACAGGCATTTCCTCCTTAGGAAGATGAGCTCTGCCATCTAACTCTGTCATTTGAAGCCCCAGAATCTTCTGGGTGAATCTTGGAACTGCAGACTGACTCGTCTATTTGATGAGATTTCTTTTAAAAATAATTAAAAAGTTGCCCGGGCACGGTGGCTCACACCTGTGGTCCCAGCTACTGGGAAGACTGAGGTGGGAGAAGTGCTTAAGGCTGGAAGTTCCAGGCTGCAGTGAGCTACGACTGTGCCACCTCACTCCAGCCTTGGTGACAGAGCGAGACTCGATCTCAAAACAAAACAAAACAAAAACATAAAGGTAGTTTTTACTCACGTACTTAACTCATCCTTTAGCCTTTTTCAGGAATACTTTCGACCAGCGATTCTTAAAGTGTGGTCTCTGACTAGTAGCAATAACCTGTCAGAAATGCAAATTATGGCTTACTCCCATACCTACTGAATCCAAAAATCAGAAAATACTGGGTAGGCCCAGCAGTCTGCAATTCTGACTCACCTAAAATTTGAGGACCATTGTTTAGGGAAAGAAAAAGAAAAGAAAGGAAATACATATATATGTGTGCATGTGTGTGTGTGTGTATACACACATTTATATACTGTATACACATACTCGTAGATGTGACTTAGGTGGCTGTGCAAACACAAGGCATTCCATTATAACAGAGGTTCCTTTTGGGAAGACTTAAAGACTTTGCCAACACCTCCGTCCCCAAGGTCCCAAGTGCACAATCCAAATACCATGACAAGAGCAAGTGGCAGTTTTCATAGGTTTGTCTGGGAAAATGAACTCCTCTGCTGGCCCCTGCTCCCATTCCCCTCTTTCCCAGTTCCCCACCCGGCACTCTCCCCTTTACATTTTCTTTTCTTGCCCCTGAATATTCCCTGCATGATTGAACGATGCCTCCTTTCAGGGACCAGCTGTCTTCTCCGTGAAGCCTGCCCTGATTCTGCCGCGGGGAAGGCTGGCTGCCTTTTCCAAACTCCCACAACACTTTGTCCAAACAGTGTTGGAAGCCACTGGGACTCCCCAAGAGCAAGGTCCAAGCTGAAGCCACCGTCACCACCCCCGCCAGTGCCTGACATGGAGGGAGTGCCACACACGCCCGCCCCGAATGCTGGACCAGCAGGTAAGGATGCACAGCAAAGCAGGTAGGGGAGGTCTTGAGGGAGGAGAAGGAAAAGTCACAGAAGTCAATCAGCATCCAAATGGTGATGTGATGGACCAAGACAAATTGGCCCCCTAGTTTCCAGTTTAAAGATGGATTATCACATTAATGTTAAATTCTATTTAAATGAGCCTGTTTCTTCACAGTGGGCATCCAATGAAATGCCCCTGTGGAACAGAATATTAGGAGAAAAGAACAAAGGCTCAATAAAGATAGGAACAGCTAAAGGTAAAACCAATTGTATCCATACAAAAATACATCTCTTTAAGCTTTATTTCCCTGGACTCAAAGACATCATCCCTATTCTTCTTTCTGCAACCGGTACCCAATTGCTCCTTTGTGTAACTAACAATGAGCTCTTTAATTTTCTACCACTTGACCATGCTCCATTCAGCAAGGTTCCTCCTTATTTCCCCAGCCTTCTCTGACAATTTCACCTTTCATTCTGGGAATGTAATTGCTGAAAGGCAACCTCCAAATCCTGGGAATCTGAAACAGCCTTCCTTGTTCCAGCCTCCGCCTCACCTCCCAGTTTTGTGTCAATCCACCGAACTTAGTTCAATGCCAGAACATCCAAAGCATCTTACACAGACTGTTGGTGGGAGGTGAGACGACGGAGAGCCAATTCCCTCCTCATTCTGCAGACGCCAGAACTGTCTCAGCCTTCCTGCAGCTGCTGTTGATCCCCAGGTCTGTGAAAACAGGACATTCAAATTTTAGTTGTTGCCTCCACCAGAGCAACCAGAGATTAGAACCAGCTATGGTTCTAGATGCCCAGGTATCTAGATGGGAAGACAGACCTGCGGGTACATGAGAACAGAAGTTGGAAGCCCGACTGACTTGGGTGGGTTCCTAGCGTTTGAGGTATTGACTTGTAGCATCACCTCCCCAAGGCTCAGTGTCCCTCACCTGCACAATGAGGAACTAAATGAGAAATCAAAAGACTACTTGGCAGAGCATCTAGATAAAATAAAGTTCTAGATAAAATAAAGTTCTAGGTAAAGAGCTCAATAAAAGATATTAATGAATAACTATAATGGTAATAGTAGACTTCCATTACGGCAACTAGCCAGCCAAACTGACATTCTGCCTGGGGTCCCTGGGACCTGCTGTTGCTGTTGCTGTTCTTTGTTTGATTTTTGTCAGTCACTTCTCTCTAACCTGCTCCTGTTGGGCAGAGCTGAAGCTGTGCATGAACACAGCTAGCCAGCTGAGGGGCCACCCCGTCATCTCCTCCCAGATCATTTCAGGAGGCTGGACTCTTCTGCTGTATCAGCTGTACATCACCTCACGTAGATTGCCCTGACAGCCTGATTCCCTTGCTTATAACAACTTGAGAACAGGACCTGTGTCTTTTAGTCCTGAATCCTCCTCCTCAATAAATCTCTGCTGAATGAATGAATGAGCAAGCAAAAGCTACCCCTGCCCCAGCGCTGGTTGTATTTCTATATTCACTCTAGTTCCTTGCTTGATCAATACGTGGTCTGGCGGTTACTGGTCTCTTGGGCTGCTACTTCCTCCTGGGACAGGGGCTCCATTCTCTCCCATCTTCCTCAGCTTTCCACCTGGACCCTGCATGGCTCAACCTTCTCAGGAACAGTGGAAGCTCAGGCAGAGTGGGCTGAGTCTTAGTAATGGCAGAGAATCAATGCTAAGGAAAAAGTTCCCATAATGGGAGAAAGCTGCGCCATTTAGGACAGTAACCCAGGGCCTCTCTTTTTCAAATCTAGCTTCACACAGAAGCAATAACTTTTATTTGAACATCCTTTGATTTTAAACATTATCAATCAATATGCATTTAATAGCACCGGATATGTGTTTAGCATTTTATTACATGCTGAGGGTAAGAAAGAAGGGCTGTATTGTTCTGAATATAAAGTAGATTTTCTTTAATATTATACAATAAAACATGCATTTCTGCTATTCGCTTTACTGGTGATGCCAGCTTTTTTGTGCATGCAGACTTCATCTCCAGGAAGGGAGGAGGAGAGTCAAAGGATATTGAGGTCGGAGGGTGTAATAACAGCACATATTATTTCACTCGTTGTTAGTAACATTTTCATAGCAATTCAAGTCAATAAACATGCAATAGCACTTTGGTAAGAAATAAATTTATAGGTACAAATTAAATATAACAAAAGCTACACTTAAACTGTTATCAATTAATGTTTAACTCTGGTGTCTTTTTCATTTTAAGAAAAATGTTCTCCCCCTTCCATGTGGATTGGGCCAAGATCCAGAACTTTCAGCTTCCCGCTGTGTTAGTTGATGCATGGAACAGAGAGGCTGGGAGGCTACTCACAGGATGGTTGGGGAGGTTGCAGATGGGAATTGAAAAAAAAAAAGGACCTCCCAGGCACAGCCATATAGCTGGGTCTTGCAGAGATTAGAATGGAGTCCCAGAAATGGAAGGATCCAGCACAGCTCTTGGGACTGGACTCTCATTGACCTCCTTAGCAGGAGTTTGTTGATTCCCTGCCATTACTGAGACCAGCCTCGTTCTGTCTCGGCCTCTGCTGTTCCTGCCTTTCCATTAACGCCTCATCCTCTAGTCAAGGCATTGTTTTCATACCTCATGGATTTTGTCTTCTGTTTACCCAAAATTCAGCTTCTCTCAGGTGAGTTTTCTCTGCTTTTATTTCTATTAGTCAACTCATGAATTTTCTCCACTCACCCTTCAGTTCAATCCTCAGAAGGAGAGAATTCGATTTCAGCAGCTGATTACCATTGTCTCTGTTGGGGATGAGTTTTGCTCCTTGCTAACTCAGAGGTCACGGGCAGACATATGGATTGGCTGTCCTCAAGCCAGTGCCCACTCAGCAGCTAGGGTGCAGATAGAAGATAATACAGCCACCTTGTGCATCTCCCTAAGCATGGCACCGTGATCCCCATGTTACCTATATTTGACCTTATAGCAAAATTGCATCAATCCACTGAACTTAGTTCAGTGCGGCCTTTCTCCTGCTGCCCAGGGCTGTGTGCTCCATCAGGGTAAGGCATGTCTTTTTAAAAATCACAACTATAACCTCAGTACAGCCCAAAGCTAATTGGTTCTCAAAGTTATTGGACTATTTGTTTGAATGTTGAATGCCACTGGAATGTTTTCTCCCTGGAATTCTTTGCCTGGCTAATTCCTACTCAGTCAAGGCTCAGTTCAGGAGATTAATTTCCATGATGTCTCCTTCATTCTAGATTATTTAAACATTCTCTGTAATCCTAAAGCATTCCATGTATACGTCAGTCACATCATTTGCACTTTCTACAGTAGTTATTTATTTAATCACTGCAGAGGACAATGGTCATTTCTAGCAGCCCTAAATCTTTTAAATAGTTTCTCCATATTCTCATAGTTCCCCATGGTATTCATCTCAAATTACCATCAAACGACACCTACAATTCCCAGCCTCTTGTGCTAGGGTGCAGATATTGATTTATATTCTGCAAACCAGATATGCTCACGCAGGACTTGGATTCATATCTAAGTTTCATGGGAAAAGAGGCAGGATATGGGCCATTCATTCTGCTGGCTTGGATGATGGCAGATGTGATGTGGTTATGGAGCCAACAGTAGTGGTGGTAGCTTCCTGATTCAGAGGTTCCTGTCTGTGGGAAAGATAACTTGTCTTTTGAGCAAGCTATTTTGGTGGAGTCCTGGAAGCTCAGCATAGAGTCTGTTTCTTCCCAGTGGTTTTTTGAGATATTTATAAACCTTAATTAATCCCTTTCAGTTCAAACTAGCTAGAGTGGATTATATTGTCCACAATCTAGAACCTTGACCAATACTGGCTTCTTTCCTATCAGACTGAACATGAAGGCAGGAATCATGCCCTATTTATCTTTGTATCTCTAGTGCTTAGAACCATGTATGGCACACAGTAGGTTCTCAATAAATGTTTTTAGGTGATATGGATCACAGTCATGTGCCGAATGACAAAGTTTTGGTAAACAATGTACTGTGTGTATGCATAGATGAAGGTGGTCCCATAAGATTATAATGGACCTGAAAAATTCCTGTTGCCTAGTGACCCTGTAGCTGTCATCACATCCTAGTGCAATGCACTACCTTTTCTATGTTTGGATATATTTAAATACATAAATACCATTGTGTTACAATTGCCTACAGTATTCAGTGCGGTAACATGCTGTACGAATTTCCAGCCTTGGAGCAGTAGGCTATCCCATATAGCCTAGGTGTGTATTAGGCTCCACCATCTAGGTTTGCGTAAGTCCATTCCGTGATGTTCACACAATGATGACATTGCCTGTTGACACATTTTTCAGAAGTCATCCCCATCATTAAGTGATCTATGGCTGTGGTGGGTTAGTCATGTATATTTGCTTAACTATGTATAACTCCTAACTAGCTCATAGTTTTGTTGAATACAAACTGTTCTTGTGAGAAATCTATAATGTGTTTCCTACGCAATTATTATCCATTTCAGCAACGGTGCTGGGCACTGTGCACATAAAGTTTAAGAAGATATAATCCTCATTCCTCTCTCAAACCAATGGGGGTGATGAATCATTTTACTATTTAAATATGATTTGTAACTCATATTGGGAGTGGGAAAGCAAGTAAGATGGTATTCGGCCATCCTAAGATGCAATTGACTGAGTCCTAAAAACACGGTGGTATTTCAAAAATATTTCCCATTTGACCAGAGCCAACTCTTGATTATTGGTACTGATGGTGAAGAAAACAGCTTTGACCATCTTAAAGAAGCTAATCAGCCAAATAACATTTGTATGGAATTTTGGAGCATTTTTTCTGAATGTGGCAGAATCTTATGTTCTGGGAATTTATTTCAAACGACATGATGAAGCAAAACTGGAAAGACTTGACTCGGGTGAATCTGGGAATCCATCCAGTTTCCCAAGCCTGCCCCTCTGTTCAAACCTTTCCGTGAACAGTCTGAATGCTGGGAATAGACTCTTCATCCATCGGATTAATGCAAAGCATCACGCAGAGCAGAGCTGCCCTTACTGAAATCTTTCTGAAAGTTGGAAATACCATTAAGTATTTCATTTCCACAGGGCTTCCCTGTTGGGACACAGGGTTTGTATAAAATCAGAGCAATATGCAGTTGAGGTAACAATGAAGGAAAGAGAAAAATAGTAAATTGAAAGCAGAAAAGATACAGCCTAATCTGCTGACAAACCTCGGACAGTTTTTATCTGTCTGTTTTCTCTATTGCCTTGTAAAAAAATACTTTTCTTTAGCTCTCCTGGAATCCCAAATTTCTTCAAATCATAGCCTTTCTTGGCATTCACTTGTGCTTCTCATTTAATCCTCAATCTAACCCTCTCTGGTGTGTACTGTAATCCCAAAGTTACAGACAAGAAAACCGCTCAGAGGCAGTAAGGAAGAAAATGCACATAAGGCCATATAGGAAAGGATTCAAACTCTAGTTTGAACTGTGTTCTCACTGATACTACACAGTTGTCCATTACCAAGAAACATACAAGTGACTTGCAGAAACTGCATCTTGTTCTTTTCACTACCTTGAGGGACTCAAAATTTTTTGCAGCCTTTCTCTACTTCAAAATTAAGTTCCTTCTGTCCAGGCACAGTGGCACACGCCTAACCCCAAGCAATTTTGGAAGCTAAGGTGGGTGGATCACTTGAGCCCAGGAGTTCAAGACCAGCCTGGGCAACATGGTGAGACCCTGTCTTTACCAAAAAAATAAATAAATAAAATTAGGTTCCTTCTGATCAGTTTTCAATGGCTAAGTCCCCAAGTGTAAAAGTCTACCCATTACATTGTGTTTTTACTCCAATCTCGCTTTCCTAGGTTCCTTCCTTAATAGAAAATCATATTCTCCCTACCCATGGTTGATCTTGTGGTGTCTGTATGGCTTCTCAAACACAGCCTTAGGAATCTGCAATAGTGGTGTCTCATGTGTGTATGTGCCTTTATGTTTGCAAAAGGATTATGAACCTATTACCTATTATAAATCTTTACCACAAAGCTATGGAATAGGTAGTAGTATTGTATTTTGCCCTTAAGAAAATCAAGGCTCAGAAAGAGTGAGCCATGTGCGGTGATGACGCAGCTGTCAGCGGTGGAGCTTTGGGCCCCGCTGCTGAGATGCCACTTCCACCGTGGCTCCAGCAGCTCCGTTCAGGAGAAGAGCCCTGCTGAAGTGACAGACCACTGAAACAAGGCTCAAAGAGCTCAACCGTAATTTCCCACAAAAGCATACATCTTCAAAACAGGCCACAGTTAAATTTCCAGTGGCAGAAGTGTGCCTTACAGTGGGTTTCAAAGTCACGATAGCAGCCAAATGGCAGCCCTTTTGAGCGCACAGAAGAACAAAGCGTAATTTCACAATTTAGACTTCACTTTTTGCATTTTTCTAGCAGCTTCCTGGGAGGATCTGTGTATTTTGGGGTGACTGCTACTAACACATTCTGGCCTTTTATGGCCTCCTTGACCTGGGGAACACTTCTCCCTCCTCAGCTAATTGCTGCATAACTTCCCACTCTCTGTAAATGGCAGATGACAAAACTCCCAAGGAAACTTCTCATGGCTGTATTTGTCCATTATCAAGGGAAATTAAAATACCCACATTTACGTGCTCTGGAGTTTGAGGCTTCATTTGCATATTTTATTGATCCCACACACACACAGCTTTCTGTTCAATGGGGAAAATGCATCAATCTGTTGGCACTTACCTGCATAACCATGTGAACACTCAGGCCGACTGGAAACCCCTGGGAGGAAAAATAACATTGCAAAACTCTGAGAATATTGTTCATTTTATAGCTTTCTCTACCGCCTTCATAGTTACTAGATTCAAAATTTGCCCAGTAAAATAAGTCTGACAATCATAAACATTCAGCATTGAAGAGTCCCTCTGCACAACTTTTTTTTTTCAGATCTGAAAATTCTCTCACAAGTGTGGGAAACCCATCCCAAGGCAAGGGCAAGGAAGAGGGAGTTTATTCTATTTTCTTGGACATTGCCTGACTTTTTAAGGTAGACAGTTTCTGAACAGGGCTTAAGTGGTTAGGGAGGAAATATATATATATATATGCATGTACACACACACACACACTTCCCCCCCACATACATATGTGTGTGTGCCTCTCTATGCACTTATTTTCACTTAAACTGTTGGGAAGAGGAGAACTACCGCTCTTCTTTGCTTACTCTGTCTAGCATTGGGAAGTCCCTTCTTGGATAAGTTAGGACTTGAAGACTCTTAGGAATAAGTGTCAGGAAATGCAATTCCGACTAGTTTAAGCAGGAATTTTTTAAAAAGTGAGAATTCTTAGCTCACTTAGCTGGAAAATCCAAAAGGAGTGAAGCATCAGGCACGGCTGGATCCAGGGGATCGTACGATGTTATCAAGGCGTGGTCGTGTACTTCCATTTCTTAGTGTTAATTGCATTTTCAGCTAGACTTTCTTTATCTGGTGGTCCCCAGCATCCAAGGTTATAATTTACCAGTTTGGCAGTACCCATGGAAACAGAGCATCTTTGTCAAGAGTTTCAGTGAAATGTCCCGGGTTGGTCCTTATGGGACCAGCTTAGTTCATGTGTCCATCTCTGAACCGGGGACTGTGGCCAGGAGGATGGAATGTGTTGCAAGGCCAAATGTGAGCCAGGTGAGATGCCCGTCCTTAAATCTCAGAACGTGGTCAACCCCACCTGCACATGTGGCCTGAAAATGGGAGAGGGAAGCTTTCCCGAAACAAACTACAAGTTCTGACCCCAGAAGGGGGAATTATGCTGGGTAGACCAAACCTACAAATGTCCACTACCTTTACGACTCCTCAGGATAGATTCAAAGACATTTTTGTTGACTCTGATTTAATCTCACCAGTCTCCATGCACTCATTTTTCAAAGACAGGGATCTTGGTGAGAGGAGAGGTATCAGTCTTACTTCCCCACTTAACATAGTCCTAGTCCTTTACTTGGTGGAGTAGATTGGATTATCATTAAAAAACATTTTCTGTATGATAAAATTGCATAGAACTAAATGCACACATACAAAGGAGTGAATGTAAAACATGGCATCTGAATTGGGTTGCTGGACTGTATCAATATTGATTTCCTGGCTGTGATATTATTCTATAATTATGCAAGATGTTACCATTGGGGGAAACTGAGTGAAGGGTATATAGGATCTCTTTGTGTTATATTTTACAGTGCAGGCAGTCTATAATTAACTCAAAAATAAAAAACCAAAAAGAAATGTGTTGTTTTTTTCTGGGGAAAATTCATATTTCTCAACCTCATTAACCTGTGTATGGAGACTTAGCCATGTGACTTGCTTTAGCCAATAAAGTGTGAGTCAGAACCCTGCTAAGCAGAAGCCTTAGAGTGAGGTCGTGGTTCACAGTGCTCTGATTTCCATCTGCCTTGATAACTGACATTGTTCCAGACAAGGTAGCTGAGCGGGTCAGCCTGGGTCATGAAGAAGAGTACAGTTAGCCCTCGATGAACATGACATGTCAGCAAGAAAGCAGTCTTTTTCAGTATGAGTCTGGAGATGAGGACTATTTGTTCCTGCAGCATAACCTAGCTCAGTGCTTCTCAGATTCTGTAGCTTGCTTAGAATCATCTGGAAAGCTTGTTAAGGCACAGATTTCTGAGCCCTGCACCTTCTGATTCAGTACCTTTGAGGTAGGACCTGGGACTTTGCATTTCAAACAAGCTTTCAGGTTAGACTGATTTGCCCATCTGAGGACCACAGTTTGAGTATCACTGACCTCCTTGACTGTGAAACCTTTGATTTTCCAGTGAACCTTCCCTTGAACTTCCCAAGTTGTTCACGTCCCTACTGTTACAGAGTCCAGAATGGAGTCTAGAACAGTGCTTAACGCATGAAAGTCACTCAGTGAATTTGTTGAATAAATGGCCTGGGGCTTTTGACAGAACCTGATCTGCCAGCTCAAATGAACCAATTATCTTTCTAGCCTTAAAATCCCAGTGAAATGATTGTGCTCTTTAAAAGCGATGCTTATTTTTTTCCTGATTACAAAATAAGTAAATGTTTGTTTGGGACATTTTATTTTCGAACACAAAAATAAAAACCAACCCATAATCCAACCACCCAAAGTAGGATACTATTAAAATTTTGGCCATTTTTTTCATGTTTTTGGTGTTTATAGTTATATCATATGATACATAATTTTTGGTTTGCTTTATTAACAGGATGCTGGGCATATGTTCCCATGTCATAAAAATAGCATTCTGCAGCTTTCTTTTTCATGGCTGCACAGTGTCAAGCTATGAGGTAATGCATGTTGCCAGAGTTTTGATAGAGCTGCATACATTGGTAGCCCATGTTCAGTCCACGGTTCGTTCAGATCTCTTGCTTCCCTTAACTCATAACTGCTCTCATCCAATCATTTCCTATCTGTGTTTGTGGAGTTCTCCCCAAGGATTTCACCAAGCACTGGTGTTCCTCATTTTGCTTGTTTTTGATGCCTAAAGAGCCAGTAAATGACAGACTGTTGTCAATGAACTGTCTAGAGTCAGCCTTCTAATAGCTTTTGAAGGGCTCCTTATGCTGGTGCAACTCCACTGCCACTGCTCCTGTGCCTGTGTTCCCTTCTCTCCACTGTGCAACTTCTGACCTCATGACTCACTGGAGAATGGGGCCAGGTTCCCAACCACCTGCATCTCAGTGGGCCTGGGTGGGACCCCTGTGCTGACAGGAGGAGCAGAGATGACATTGATCATCCAGGAGCTCTACAGTGGAGACAGGTTGCCATTGGAAGTCCAACAAGAGACAGAGGCAGGTGAGCTTTATTGAGCACCTACTGTACCCCAGGCCCCATGCAACGGGCTTCTGCAGAGGTCTGCCCCCGCCATCTTCACAACCCTCATGTGAACCGGCTTTAGCTTTACATTTTATAAATGAAAAAACTGAGAGTTGATGAAACTAAGATACTATTTGTGAGACCAAAAGAAAGGAAAGGAAAATCTCATGTAATCTCCAGGGTTTGTTAAATTGGGCAAAGACAAGAAGGAATTTTCACGTGAGGACAGACTGAAGTGCTAGCCAGCCCAGAAAGTTCGAGAAAGGATATGCTCGGCTGTCACATGAAGGAAGAGCTCCTTCTTGGCCATGAGCTGGGCCATCAACTCCTACATCCCCACAGGGACTCGGTGCAGCTTGGATGGCAGAGTGGTCTGACTCTCTGCCTCCAGAGCACAGGTTCTGCCCTCCTGTTGTGAACTCTGTGTCTGTCACCAAGTCATTGAACCTCCACCTGCTTTCTCGCCTGTTTAATAAAGGATGATAATCACAGGACCCACGTCATAGAGTTTTGTTAAGGACTAAAACAAAAACATGTAAAGTGCCTTGCCGAGTGGCTGGTACTACAGTAAGGATTCAATAAATATCAGCTGTTACAATAATTAGGAGTCATATTTTACACCCCACTCGAGGCATCTGTAGCTCAAAATAAATCTCACATTACAGGGTGGGAAGAAAACTTGCTAAACATAGCCCCAAAGGTGGCACAAACCGAAAATATAAATAGAATAAGAAAGGGTTAGATCACAAGTGGGTAACCTTTTCTCTACCATAAGCCAGTGACACACAGGGGCAAAAAGAAAATCCATTTCTGGCCCCATGTAAGTAAAAAATGCCATTATAGGCTGTGAAGGGAATTCAGTGAGTCACTGGTTACCATGCCAATGCAAACATTACCCTTCCACCTACTCTACCATCAACACATTTGAATAAGTAACAATGATAATAGCATGCACTAAAAATGTGATTTCTTAAAAAGTTAAATGTGCTTCTTTCAAAAGTCTGGTTTTCAGAAATAATTGCTATAGTCCAGATGAAAATTCACATAGCATCCCTAAAATGGGTTGTGTATCATCAGAGAAGAGACATCTTCTATAGATTATTAAGGGACTGTTGGGGTTTGGGGTTTTCTTAGGAAAGGTGGGGAAGTTTTTTCAATCCAAGCTTGACCAAGTATCTCTTCATGGTGTCAGGAATTGAACTCAGATAGTCCCTTGCTCAGCACTGTTCTCCTCATACCCTGAAGTCTGACGTGGATCCCATAATGGTCTTCATTATGCCTTCTTCAAGTTTTGCTTGAGTATCTACAATTTAGTAATGTGTACCTAAAACTTAAAAAAAATACTTTGACCTAAGAATTTAGTATCTCAGAATCAATCCTAAGAAAATCACTACTGATACACAGAATTTGTAGTAGCAAAAATAAAAGAACAGAAATAACCAAAATGTCCAAATTAAATTGCTATGCATCCATATGCTAGAATATGATGAGCTATTAAAAATGAGGCTGCCATAAAAAGGAACAAGATCATGTCCTTTGCAGGGACCTGGGTGGAGCCGGAAGCCGTTTTCCTCAGCAAACTAATGCAGGAACAGAAAACCAAACGTGGCGTGCTCTCACTTAAAGTGGGAGCTAAACAACAAGAACACATGGACACAGGGAGGGGAACAACACACGCTGGGGCCCGTGGGTGCAGCGGGAGGGAGAGCATCAGGAAAATTAGGTAATGCGTGCTGGGATTAATACCTAAGTGATGGGTTAATAGGTACAGCAAACCACAGTAGCACACATCTACCTAGTGACAAGCCTGCACGTCCTGCAGATGTATCGTGGAACTTTTTAAATTAAAAAATAGATGGAAAAAATGAGGCTGTCAAAGAACACTTGATGACATGGGAAAATATTCTACATTGTTAAGTGAAGCATGCAGGTTACAGAGCAGAGGATTTGGTAAAATCCAAATTTGATGTATGCAATTTTATGCAAATGTATGCATAGGAAAAACTAGTAGTGTGTTACTCTAAAATGTTAATAATGGTTATTTCTGGATGGTAGGATTTCAGGTGGCTTTTGTTTTTCTTTTGTGTCTTTCCATATCTTCAAAAAACACCTTATGATGATCGTATATTTATTCAAGTAATAAGAAAAAAAGTTGATAAATGTGATACAGAGAGAACGGAGGCCTCTGTGTCTGATGCGTAAGAGGGAAGGGCTTTGGGGAGAGCTGCACCTTTGCCTTCTGTGGCCTGGCCAGCGCTTCGCCCTGAGCGCCGGCAGCTATGTCTTCAGGGTCAGCCAGGATGACTACATTCATGTCTGAGATGACCTGGGCTCTTGGAGGACTTGTGTGCTCCTGGAAGAAGCATTTCACGTTCCCTGAGTTTGGTCCCACTGCCACCCCCCACCCCCAATATTAATAGTGTTCCAGTGTCTCCAATGGGGCTGCACATTCTGGTTGTGGAAGTGACCTCAGATGCTGCCCAAATAGCCCACTGGTTTTCCAATGGAGGCTTGAGGGGGAAGTAATTACTGGGCTTGTGGATGCTCCAGATAAGCTTTTCTGACCAAATGAACCCCCATCATCACCTCGCCTTTCCTCCCACAACTCCCGTCTCATCTTCCGCCCCCAGGAACAACACAAGACAAGGAATTAGAGAAGTTGTATCCCAAGGGCACAATGTTGACCGTTGTGTAGGGGATGACTGTGTCAATGAAGAGAGTCCGCCTCAGAGAAGGCCATTCCCCCTTCTGCGATATCTCTCCAAGTTCAGCCTTTCAACTACTTGCCCCAGACTTCCTGGCATGAAAATGCAGATCCCTGGGCCCCACCCTAAGCCGAACAAAAGCGAAATCTTTGGGAGTGGGAGGTAATTCTATGCATTCTAAAACTGGAGAACCACTTCCCCACAAACTGGGAAAGGCAAAGAAAGGCTGCCCATGTGTTTGGACCGTGCAGCGTGCGGAGGGCACCTCCCGACCGAACCGTGCTGCTTAAGTGCCCTTCAGTCTAAACAGAACTCTACCATTTGCTGAGTGTCTCCCTGTGCTAGACACACCCCTATTGCTTTAGATTCTTTATCGCAAATCAGCCTCTGGATCACCCTCCTAGGCAGTTTTTTATCTACTGAGAGTAAGAGGTTCCCTTGGAACTCACGTAAGAGTCCTTTTGAATAAACTTGGGGACTGTCAATTACCTCCTGTTCCCTTTCTCCTCTGCTTTTCTCTCTTCTCTCCCTCTCACACCTAAATTTAATTGATGTTCCTTGACCCTGACAGATAAAAGGGGTCTCTAAGGAGAGACTCCTGAGATGCCCCACCCTGCTCGCTCTGCAGGTCCTGACTCCTAGGTACCTTCGCTAAGTGTTTCCCTCAGTGCTCTCACAAGTCAGAGGTCCCCTAGTGCATGGCCCAGCATGCATTCAGCACGGGGTAGGCTTGCTGTCTTCCTGGACGCTGCTGGAGGGGAGCCCCCGGGCTGCCAAGGCTCTATCTTGCAGCCCCTTTCAGAAATTCCTCCCTCTCACCAACACAACTAACTTGCCTGACTATGTCAAAGATGGCTGATGCCCCTCCCACATTGACTGCCAAGCAAAGATGACATATTCTGGGCTCCCTTGAAGCTAGGCTTGTCCTGTGAGTAAATTCTGGCCATGGGAATGAAGATGATGCTTACAATTTCAGGGCCCTGCCTTTCTCCCATTCTTCTCCTGCCCTGTGGACCACGTGGGCAAAGTCCTCACCCTAAGAATGACAGAACAAGACGGAAGGAGCCTAGAGCCCTGGCAAGTTTGCAGAGGAGAGCTGCAGGCAGCAGAGACTTTGGCAGGAGAGAAACAAATGTGGATCTGGTTGAAGCCAACTGTGGATTTGGGGTCTCCTTGTTGGAATGAGTCACACTGATATCTGAACAAGTGCACGTATGATCACGGCTCACTGCAGCCTCCACCTCCTAGGCTCAAGCAATCCTCCTGCCTCAGCCTCCCAAGTAGCTGGGACTACAGGCACAAGTCACCATACTCAGCTAAATTTTTAAAACTCTCTCCCAGGAACCTGGAATGACTACTCCGGAGCTCACTGTGGGGGACCAGAAGTTGTGACCACAGTCGGAGACCTGGCCAGTCCGGACAGAAGCATGAGGAAGCAGAGGAAGCTGTTGGTGGAAAGATGAGTGTGAAGAGTGCAGTGAGAAAGACACAAAGAGGGGAGACCAGGCAGAGGGTGGCCGCCGCCATTCTCAATGCCGTTCCGACCCCAGCATGGATCCTGTAGGGCCTAGATGTGTATCTTGCCGTTGAATGTCATAAATTGTCCTCTGTTCTTTATATTTGAGTTACTGCGACTGAGTTTTTCCTTCTGGCAACCAGGTGAGTTGTTATTAAAGTGCCCTTTATGACTATACTATGTATTATATTACTATGTATTATTGTTGTGTTCCTATAAACTATATTATTATAGTCCTTTGGGTTTCAAATGTAATTTTTCTCTACGTTTTTATATTTCTGAAAACGGGGTGATGCACCTTTTTTAAAGACAGAGTCTCACTCTGTTGCCCATGTTGGAGTGCAGTAGCATGATCACGGCTCACTGCAGCCTCCACCTCCTAGGTTCAAGCAATCCTCCTGCCTTAGCCTCCCAGGTTGCCGGGACTACGGGCACAAGTCACCATGCTCAGCTAAATTTTTAATATTTTGTGGAGACAGGGTCTCATTATGTTGCCCACACTGATCTTGAACTCCTGGCCTCAAGTGATCCTCCTACCTCGGCCTCCCAAAGTGCTGGGATTACAGGTGTGAGCCACCACACCCAGCTGGATACATGTTTTATCTCACGTGTTACCTTTTATGTTTAATGTGGTAAATATTTTTTTCCTCTCTCTCTCTCTCTCTCTCTCTCTTACAATTGATAGTGAATTCAGGTTCCTTCTTAATTCAGGTTCCCCATGGATATGGAAGCTCCCTGAGGGAAGGGCGTTGCTTTAATGCCAGGGCAGTGCCAAGCACATAGCAGATGCTCAGTAAATATCTAGTGGGATGAATGGCCATCAGCCACAGGCATCATGGAATTAGGGAATTATCCACACATGGTGGGGCCTACTCCCTCACCATCTCCTATTCCACCTGCTCTGGGCATGGCGAGTGAGGACGGTGGTGCTGGCCAGGACAGGCCTGCCTGGCAGTGCATTACCCCGGGCTCTGTGACTCCAGTGAGAACAAGGCACCAAACCCTTTGGAACCGTGGACACTTGGCTCATTTCCGCATTTATGATCAAGGGCAGTTGCCTCGGATTAGGTGCTGAATATAGGCCAGCCCATGTGCTGAACTCTTTGCCGGCTCCTTCTTCAGCGAATGTGGATATGAAATAAATCAGATCCAGTAGAAGCCGACGCATCCGAGTGAGGGATGCAGGCCGAGATGGAGACAAGTACGTGTGCTAAAGGCTGTTCCAGCAGGGGCAGGGGCTGGGGCTGCTCCCTGGTCCTGTGTGTCCCCTTCCCCAGCTTGGCTGCAGTTGGAGGTGATGCTCCAGGGGACACTGTCAAGGTCCAGGTGCAGTGGTGAGCACGGGCCTGGGGGGCTGCCTCCTGCTCAGGGAGCTCCCAACTCTGAAAACAAAAGAGAGGCACTTGTCTTCAGCCTGTGGTCTCAGGCCTGGGAGCTCCAGGTCACCTAACCCTGAAAGTGAACTCTCGGCTTCTAGTGATGCCAGATTGGGGTGACCCAGGGAGGGGAGCGGGGCCTGAACTGTTTTCCTGCCATGTGCAGGATAATCAGGAGCCTGGGCAGGACCTGCCCATACCCTCTGAAGAGACCCATCCTCCTGCCCAGGATGTATCAGATGGGGGCTAGAAGAGCCCTTCTCAGGCTCACCCCCACGCTGGAGCTAAGGTGGCACTGACGGGACCAGGGAAGGGTAGTCAGAGAGAAGGAAGGAGGCCTTGGGTAGGCACCACAGAAGAAGCCAGTTTCAGGCATCAGATGCACTCGCTTTTGCCTGGAAATGGAGGATGAGTGGAGGATTGGGATTTAGTCATCAGGAGGCCATAAGCGACCATCAGGAAGGCATTTTTGGTGAGTGGCGAGGGGAGCCCAGATGCGGGGCTAGGAACTCTCCCTGGCAGGAGAAACATTTCCTCAATAACTGGAAAGGGCTTTGACCTGAGGAATTCTGGGACAAGTTGGTGTCACTCGAGTGGCATCACCTGGAGACCCTCCCAGCCCTGTTGTGTGGAAGTGTGCAGCCTGCAGCAGGATTAGGGTGTTGGGGGTTCCCAGGCTGCCCTTAGAGCTGGCCAGGCAGGTTTGGAGAATAATTACCAGGGCCTGATGTAGAGAGTGTTTGCATAAGATTTGCACATGAATAGCCCGAGCTTTCTGTTCCCAGGCAATTTTCAAGTTAAATATTAATTGTTGCTGCCCTTAGGGTTTTTATTTCTTGATTCTGCCTTCTCTGTTTCTTCTCACCCACTTGCTGTCAATGACTCAGATCTCCTGGCGGGGGAAGGGAGGGAGATGCCAGGGTGGGAGGCAGGGGCTGGGTGTACAAGGAAGGGAAAGAACGCAGAGGCGGAGCTGGTGTTGGGGAAATCAGATACCTACTCCATACAAAGGCAATAGGCATGCAAAGCAACCGACCAGTCAGCGCTGCTAGAGAAACCCTCCCAGCCCCAGGCAAGGTCCTGTCTCTCCTAGTGATGTAAAAGTGCTGTGGTCTCTTGGCCCTGCCCTGGGCCAGAAGGACAGTGCCAGCCACTTCCTGCCAGCCTGCTTCCCAGATCACATGGTTCCATCTCCCCTATCACCAGAGGCCCTGGCCACAAGCAGCGTGAAGGCAGGGCAAGGACAACCGCCCTGGCTAGAGCCGTGCAGGGTGGCAGTTAGCTCACAGAGGCTCTGCGGCCACCTGAGCCTGGATTTGGATCTTGGCTCTGTGTTTTAACTGTGCAGCTTTGGCAAGTGGCTTACCATCTGAGGACCTCGGTTTCCTCTTCTGTAAAACAGAGCTACCAGTAGTGCTTGCCTCATGTTGGTGGTGTGGAGATGAAGTGTGTGTGTTCTGCACTTAGCCTTGGGCCTGTCTGGCATGTAACTGTGCTCAATGCAACTGAGCTGCAGGTAGTCCCATCCCAGGAGTGGCTGCCTGGTCTCAGCCTTGCACAGTGCTGGGCGGCCCTCGCCAGCATTTGATCATCCAGCTTCGGCTTGAACATTTCCTGAGGCAAAGGTTCTCTAGCTCTGTTCTCTTGAGGGTCCTTGGTGACACACACATCATAACCACAGTAAAGCGTCTTTGAGAAGGGAACTCAGAGCCTTTCCAGACAGCACCTTCTGTTCTTCTCCGACTCTCATGAGGAGAAAGGACTTTCTTCGGCTGCCTCAGGGCTCCACCCTTGCCAAGGGGCTCAAATCTGTCCTCTGGGGTAGCAAAGCCTGAAACCCCCTCTTCTCTCTGAGAGCCCATCAAAGATTTCAGGATGGCGCTTCTTTCCTGGGTCTCTTCTTCCCAAGCCCTTTAGACCACACAACTCGCTCTAGCCCCAAAGCATGGTGGGTTCCTCGGAGTGGTCTCTGCTCAGCCACTGATGAGGCAAGACGATTCCCCCTTGAGGTTCTCTACCCTCCCTGGCCCTGGCTGGGTCCACAGTCCCACTGAGGGAGTGAAGAACAGCTTAATGTTGACAACAGCTGCCTCTTGTTGCGTGTGCTGGCTCGAAACTCAGACTCTCTTTCAGTCTTAACACTCTGAGAGGAAGAGCTATGGCCACTACCTCTATTTCCTAGCTGTGGAAACTGAGGCTTACAGAAGCTAAGGAAGTTTCCCCAGATAGCTCAGCTGTTATGCTGGAAGACAAAATGTGATGCAGACCTCTGGCTACTGCCCGCTGCTGGGCCACCTCTCTACAAGGATTTTCCCCACAACCAGGTTCCTTTCTTTTTCTTCTGTAGGAGGTGAATGGGCTTAACATAGGAATCCTAGAATCTGCCTGTCTGGGTATCTGCACTGTGAGCACTCTTCAGGTGTGTGCTTAATAGTGCACCAGCAAAGGTCTTTATTTCTTTTGGCTGTCCTTGTCAACTGACACCTTGATTTTTTCCTGGGGCTCCCATACCCACAGCGATGCCCACGCCAATCTCTCTGTTCTATAGCAGTCACCTTGCCCCCCAGCCCCGCGCCCAGGTGTCTCAGTGCCTCTGAGACAAGAGCACCATTTTCTCCTCAACCACAAGCTCCAAAATACATTTCTCCTCATTTCACATTATCCTCATGAAACCCGCCCACACCTGCTCTGCCTCAGGCCTGCCCTGGGCTCAGCACTTCCAGCAGCCCAGAGGCTGGGGCCCTGACCTCCCAGGAAAATGCACTTTCTGGATGGGCTCTCTGAGTTAGATGGTCCACGAGTTTCCCCAGGAAAAAGAACCAAGGTCCCATGAGAGCTGGTAGACAGTTCTAATGACCATGGTATTATCCAAATGTATTCAACAGAAAAGTACAGAAATCTCTGCAAAACTCAAGCCTTGCACCAATATGCCTAGGGAGGGGAAATATGATTAGGAAATCGGTTAACAAAGTTGTGATTTTTTTTCACATTCCCAAGGAAACAGCTCTAGAGGAGGGTTCTTGCATAGAACTTCAGGGGCCTGTGAAGCATAAGAGACTTGGCCAGTTCTCACTGTACTAGGAATACCAAATGAATGGCAGTGTATTAGAAATACCACGTGAATGACCGAATCCTTATTGTGTGAATCCAAGAGGGAGCACCTGGAAAGAAGAGAGGGGATCACTTATATCTTTTCCTGTTTGCCTGGACAGGGCGTAGCTACTGGATAGCATGGTTGTCACTGGAGAGGTTAGAAACTCAAAAAACACCCCTTCAAGTGCTGGCATTCCATCAGGAGGAATCCAGGAGCTGCCTGGGAGTGGGTGGCGGTGACCTGTTCCAGTTCCATCTATCTCTTCCACTACCTCCCGACCTTAGCTTCCTCCCTGTGGTCATCAGTCTTTGCAAAACAAAGATGATGACCTACATCTTTCGTTTTGAAACTTTTTAAAGTATGGACCCTTCTCTTCAAAAGAAGTATTTTATGAAAGTCTAAAGTATAAAACAGATCAAAGGGAAGCTGCTTTGGTCAAGACAATGTGTTCTCTGCAGGTGATTCTCTTAGAGCCCTCGGAAATCAGATGGGCAAGTTCAGGATCTACTTCTGACCTGATCGCTAGGTGCCCATCCACTCCAGGGGAACCAGAGGAGACTCTGGTCCTTGGAGCTTGGACTCAGCAAGACCATTTGAGGCCCTGGAAGTGGCTGCAGGGCTTTGCTGGTAGAATTCTTGAGCGCCGCACTTGGTGGTCTCTTTCCTTGCCTTTTTCTCACCCTGTCTCCTTTTTCCTATTCTCTTTCTTTTCCTTCTCCTCCTGTCATTTGGAGACAGAGCGCTGCCCCACTGGCGATTTTCATTGCGGATTCTAAAAGCTGCTGCTGAGTCCCAATCTAGAAGGCTCTCCCAGGCCTATTGAGAGGACACAGAGCATTCTCCAGTGACATCCCCAGGCAGTGGCCCTCGCTAACTAAAGAATGGTCATGATTGGGTCCACTGTTGGGAGCAAGTGGGGAGGAGTTGTCAAAACAGGCCGTTATTCCATGAATTTATAATCCCCTGTACCTGAGGTGCAGTGTCAGGGTTGCTAAGAGAAACGTCTTTTAATGTCCTGGGTCATTAAAACCCAATAATCTCTTTGAAATGGCTTAACTGCTTCCTGCAAAGAGATAAAGTAAATAAAACTGCCATCTCCGTGTCCGCTGTCACTGTATTGATGCAGCTTTTCTTTTCTTTTTTTAATAACTACATTCATTTTATTTGAGGCCAATGCATTTATGCCATACTGCTGGTTTGTAAATTTGGTAATTAAATCCTGTTATCCTGACACTGGGCACAGAATAAGAAGCAGTTGTGATGCTTCAGAGAGGAAAAACACTGTGACGGGAGGGGAGGAGATTTGTTTTGCATTTAAAAAAAATAATTTTCATGAAATCTTGTTTTAGTATTAGAAAGTTGACAGATGCCTGACTAACAGAGAGATGCTTCTGTGCGGAAAGATTCTAAAGGAATCTGTGAAACCACTCTTTGTGTTGTTGTACACCCTAGCAGAATAGAACGTGTGGGATGACATTGTCATCCACAACATTGAATTTTATCTACGCTCTACGCTCTCTGGCTTACTAGCTGTGGGACCTCAGGCAAGTCACTTACCTTCTCTATCTGTCAGGGTGCTTTGGGCTGTGAATCAGAAAAATCGCCTAGGCTGGGCACTGTGGCTCATGCACTTTGTGAGGTAGAGGCGGGCAGATTGTTGAGCCCAGGAGTTTGAGAGCAGCCTGGGCAATATGATGAAACCTTGTCTCTACAAAAAATACGAACATTAGCTGGGTGTGTGGCATATGCCTGTAGTTCCAGCTACTTAGGAGCCTGAGACAGGAGGATTGCTTGAGCCTAAGAGGTTGAGGCTGCAGTGAGCTATGATTGCACCATTGCACTTCAGCCTGGATGACAGAGCAAGAACCTGATTCTTTAAGAAAGAAAAAAAGAAAAATAAAAATTTCAACTCAGAGTGATCAAATAATTAAAGACGGTGTTTTACATGCTATATTAAGAAGTTCTGATTTAAGGTAACTCCAGGACGTTGAATTCAACATCAGTGCACATGCAGAGCCTAGATTCTTCCCACCCTTTCCCCCTGTCATCCTCAGTGAATTGGTCTGGACTTCTAGCCTAGCAACCCCCATGATTTCAAAATGCTGCCTCAGTTCCAGGAATCCTACCTAAACCCAACCATGTCCGGCAGAAGAGGGCTTGTTTCTTTTATTAGCAAGAAAGCATTTCCTGGGAACTCAGGAAGACATAGCATCACATTGTGTTGGCAGAAGTGTGTGACATGTTCTGCCTCTCAACTCACCACTGCAAAGGGCAGCATGGCTGGTTCAGGTAGACCACAACATCCTCCTCCTCCCTCCTGCACTGGTGGTGAGACGCCCCGAAGTACACAGCCACGCAGAAACATCTGAATACCTAAGTAAAATCAGGGTTTTATTAGAAAGACAGGTGAGGGGTGACTAGGTGTTGAGTCAGCAACTGATAGTACCTACCACAATCTCTTTGAGCCTCATTCTCTTCCTGGGTGAAACTGAGGTCATAAATATCTACCTAAATAATCCCGCTGTGAGGATTCAAGGAGATGAATAGCATAGGGTAGTTCCAAACCTTTTTGTCATAGGCGTAGTGCTAGCAGATGAGAGAGATGATGCAGGCATGGCCAGCTTCTCCAGAAGAGGCTAATGGGTGGGGTTGGGTATGTTTCCCATTCAGTCTGAAGAGAGCCAGAGTCAGGCTTCTGTCACAAATACCATGTGGCTGGCCTTAGCCAGTCCTCTGAGTGGCCTGTAGACTCGCCTCTTGTGGTCTGCCTTCTACGTTTTCTAATATGTTCATGACTTGTGACTAGAATATAGCAGGGTCTCTTATTTTCTATCTCAAAGGGTGTCTGCAGCTGATGAACGGTGCACTCTGCAGTCTGAGCTCATCTCTGATTTCCATGTTGAGTGTGCCTTACAATCTACGGGAAGAGAGATGTGGGTGACGCCCATGCCATCTCGGAGCCACCCTGCCCCATCATCCCCCAGACCAGACAGATGGAGCACCAGAAGGTCAAAGAAGTTCTTTCCAAAGTGTCAGCAAGGTCTCAGATTAGTGAAGAGTGTGGTGGCTAGAGGTTGGAACCTTCACAGACTTGCAACTCCCTTGCTCAACACAAGGGGAAGTTTCCAGACCTGAATCTTGGCAAAGGATATGCAGTACGGACACCTTGCCTTCTCAATCTCTCTCTTCATTCAATACCCACTTGCCCACAAAGTCCCCACTCTCAAGGCTCCTGTCCCTTCATCCTTACCCTTTTCCTTGGGAGACCCCATGCCTCCTCATAGGAGTCAAAGATTGCACCCCACCCCTTCGTGTGCCTTGCTAACTGCACAAGGGGAGAGAAGGGATTCTTGCAGCCTGAGTGAGAATGAAGGAGGATGTGCAATGCTAACTTCATCTGCAGTGGCTGCTACTTCCCGAGTTCACCTAAGAGGTAAACACATCTCACCTAGGCAAGGTCTAATTGTCTTGGAGATGACACAGTCTTAACTTGGATAAATGAAACAGTATCGCTCCTATTAGGAAAGCTTTGTTCTTGCCCTTTTCCTAACATTAGCCCCAGACCTTATTGTGCTAAGAAGCATTTGGCTTTTCCTTGAATCTCCTATTGTGTTTGGTTACATGAGTCACACATTGACAATCAAATGGCCCTCTCAGTAGTACCCAGGAGGGATGGCACTGATTGGATTATATTCTTTTGGATTCTCCTGATGAAAGAAGAAGGGGGAGGCTTCCAGCTTATTCATAACATGTGCTTTGCTTTTGGTTTGTGAATGAATCATTTCATGAAAGGTAGAAGGGTGAACAAGAGCCTGCTTACCACATTATGGAACACTGGAGCTCGTGCGTAACGCGTGAGGTTTGACTGAGATGCATTTAGGATAAATGGAAGGAAATGCCACATCATTCAGCAAAAAATAAACTTTTCAAATTCTTGCCCCAAGGGGCAGAAAAAATTAAAATTATACATTTTATTCAAAAAGATTATATTTGTGTATAATTATGAAGTTTTGAAGCTGGAAAACCCAAAGAAATTAATTAAAAAGCAATTAGAATTAGTAAAGTCATTTCATACAAAAGCCAGGTAAAATAAAGCAATACAAAAGTCAATAATATCCCTATATACTTGGATTATTCAGTTAGAAAAAATGTAAGGGACAAACAAGCAAAAGTGTCAGGCCTGGCACTGCCTTTGTCCTCCTACCTGTTACTCAGATGAAGCTGGAGACACTGTGTCCTCAGGAAGGGCTTCCACCCACAGACTCCTTGACTGCTGAGGGCCCCTCAGGGTATGTTTTCCAGAGCAGCCCATACTTGCCTGGTTCACTGGAATGGCCAATTAGTGCTTGAGTTTTTATCTTCACTATAAGCTTCCTGAAGGCAAAGATAGAAGGCCTTTCTCACGACTATTAAATTCCTTGTTGAATGAATTAAATAATTAACAAAAATAGAGCATTATCTAGAAAAACGTCTCTCTAGAGAAATGTGCGTGCCCCATATGAAGAAAAATTACAGAATTTATAAAAGAGAAAAGAAAGCCTGAGGAGGAGTGGGCAGGCACCTTGCCCTTGGATCAGACAACTGGGTGTTGAAAAGTTGTTCGTTCTGTCCAGAATGATGTACAGGCTTGATGCCAAGCCAACTAAACTCCTCACAGAAATATTGGGCAAGATATTATAAAATGATTCTGGACAGAAAAGACCATAAAAGAAAAGTCTGGGCAAGGATGAGCTTCCTGTGGGTAGGGCGTCTTTTTCCCTTTTTACCTCTGAGTAGCCTCTCACACACAGCTCTGCACAGCACAGAAACCCTTGCCCCTGCCTGCTGTCAAGGGGTAGACCCCCAAGGGTGGTAGAAAAAAACAAGCAGGAAGTTCCAGAGCAAAGGAGTCTCTGTTGTTTCATTCCAGAAAGCAGTGAGACCTCAGTGTAGACGGGACGAGGTAGGTTTGCGAATGCTCTTTTGGAGTTTGGCTCTCACATGGTTCCTTCATGGGAAGGAACACACAGAGTCTGGGGCCTGGACAGGAAGCAACGGGAGCTCACAGAGTTCCGTGCAGGCTGCTCTGTGCTCTCCCATGCCCTTCCCCCGAAGAGGCCCCGCTGCAGCGCCTCTCTCACAAGGTCTTGGTTCCACCATTGTCCTGCCCCTGCTTATGATTTCCCTGACTATAGTCTCATTACAGAACATGCAGGGGCAACCTCTCCGGGGGGGGGCCGTTCTGTGCCTTGGTTCTCTGGGATCGCTCCAGGAGGGGCTTGCTGACATCTAAGGCTCTTCCAGGCTTCTTGCCCAGCAGCATCTGTAATCAAGTCCATTTCACTGTGCCTGGGGACTCCCCAGCTCCCCTCGGTGCATCTCACTCTTGGCTTAGCAGTAGTTTTCAGTACAAAGAGTCAAGAAGAACAAAATCACAGGAAGCATTAGCAAATCAAGCATTTACATATCTCATTCTTGAACCGAAACTCAAGCAATGGCATCGTGTTCCCTCCCCTCAAACTTCATTGAATCAAATTCAGCCTAACTACCTATAAAAATACATCCGTCGTGTCACTTTATGTCGTCCCTGAAGTTGGGGCATGCATTGTAAGTTGTAATATTCCATCCTCTCCTCTCAAACATTTAAGCCCGCTAGAACTCTTTTAGTTATTAACTCCCTTAGTTACCCTAAAACGCATCAGACAATTCCAGAGAATTTCCCACTGGAGAATGGAACCAGAGATATTCCCGCTGACTGCAGTTTTATGTTTGATATTTTGGATCAGGCCAGGAAAATAATTCACTCTTTCCCATTTTTGCTTCCAAATGACTCCAGTTTGAAATGGTTGATGACAACAGGAGACTGAGGTCAGGAGTTGCAGCAGAGCGAGAACCAGGTGGGGAATCCGTGGCTTGAAGGAGAACAGGGGAGTCCAGTGGCTTCTAAGTCAAAGGGGCCCAAGGCAGCCACTGAAACCAGGAGTGTGGATTTAGGAGGACAATGCAAGGAGCAATGAATGAGATGCACCTGGGGAGCGGTCAGGAGCAGTTGGCCGGAGGGGGCATGCTGTCGCTGCTACTTCACGTGCCCATCACAGGGGGGTTACAGTGGGTCCGAAAAAAAAAATAAACAAGAGCCTGGGTGACTTCCGTGGAGCCTGGTTTTTCCTCCATCTCCACGTGGGAAATTGAGCCTATGTGAGCTCCAGCCCCTAGACCGAGAAGCCCATCCTCTTAACTTGTTCCTGCATCCTCTTTTCCCCAAGCTCTGGGGACTTCTGATGCCCTTTGTGCTTAGCTTGACTGGACACCCCCCAACCACTGCTTGCAGACGACCAGGATCCCATTGCTCATGGAGAACCATCAGCGTCTAGAAGTCTTTACAATAGGTTTTGTACCAACTACCTTGGACATTGTGGGATCCTGACTTGTACTCAGTGTGGGAGACTGCTAGTGTCTTCCTGAGAAAAAGTGATTTACCCGCTGCGCTGGTTGGTTTCCACCAGCCATTGCCCCATGGTAGCCTCATCCTTGAGACCAACTTGCCTCTTTTTCACAGTGGAAGTTCTTGGTCACTGCATGGCTGGGCTGTTCATCAGTCGGTGACCAGTAGTAGTGAGAACAGGAATTGGAATCCTGTACTTGAGTTCCAGTGATGCCACCTACTATCTGAGTAACTCTGAGCAAGGCAGGTAGCTCCTCTTAGCTTGAGCTCTCCCATCTACAAAAATGGAACTTGTAATAACCTAGCTCTCAGCGTTGCTGTGTGAGGATTAAATGAGACCCTGTACGTGAATACACCTAGCACTCGATCAATAAATCTTTAATCACATTCACAAATCTTATACAACAGAGTACAGTGTATCATTTCCTTCAGAAAAGTCATCACAGTTTACCCCTGTGGGTAGTGACTGTATCCTTCTCTCTTTCTCATTCTCCGTGAGTAGGTGAGCTACTTGCAAGCCAAAATGGACTGAAACCCGCAAAGTCAATCCCAAAGGCCATAGTTCAAGGCCAGATATTTCACAAGAGCCCAGCAACAGAAGGCCATGTGAGAGTTCCCTCAAATACCCGTGCGGAAGAGACCTGGAAACATATATCGGGTTCTGCCTTCACACTCGTGCACGCAGACTCGCACTGTTCCCAGGCTCTTCCTTGAGTGAGGAAACGACTGCATAACCATCCTCTATACGCACCCACACATGGATTAAAAATATAGGCCAACGTCTTCTTGCCAAGGAAAGGACGAAGCTATTTTCATAAAAGAATATATTTAGACCTGACAGCAAATCCCAGTATTCACCGAGCTGAACAGGCCTGGGTCTGACATCATAGCTTTCCCACCCTGGAAGGGCTTCGTGCTCAGCAGAGTTATGGTTTTGACAGGTGAGGGGAGGCAGCCTCCAGAAAGCCTTGTTAATTTCGGAGGTGAAATGGCAGGATTGACACTTGCGGTGATTCCCCACAATAAGGCCACTGACATAGTGTTTGTGCAGGGAGTGAATGGAAATGGTTTCTGATGTCTTCTGCACATGGTGACAACAGCTCGCATTAAATCATCATTTTTTGTCTGTCTCTCTGGGCTCATTTAGTAGCTTATTCTTCTCTAGATATCAGGGCATGGCTCCTATTAATCTCAGGAAGAGAAAAGGGGAACTCGGCTTCCAAAGGGGAACTTTCCCCCTGGGGTGAACTTTACATGGATTCAGTGTTGGCCAGGGAGTTTCCTAGGAATAAAAATTGCTGGAAGATGTTTGGAACATATTTTATTCCACATCCCCTGACTTTTTTTTTTTTTTTAAAGAGACAAGGTCTTGATCTGTCACTCAGGCGACAGCGCAGTGGCTCAATCTCCACCTCAGTCTCCCAGGTAGCTGGGACTATAGGCACGTGCTGCCACATCTGGCTAATTTTAAAACTTTTAGTAGGGATAGGGTCTCACTATGTTGCCCAGGCTGGTCTCAAACTCCTGGCCTCAAATAATCCTCCTTCCTTGCCTTCCTAAATCACTGAAATTATTGGCATGAGCCACCATTCCTGGCCCCCCGCTTCCCCCTGACTCTTAATCCAACTGTTTATTGCACAGAATATTTGGAGGTGGACTTAATAAAAGAGTATGGGAAAGCAGAGGTAGCCAAGACCCCATATTAAGCCTTTTGACAAGAAGGCAAACTTTGCTGGATGTTTCTTGCAATGTCTATTTTGTTGTCTTCTATTTCTGGTAGGTGGTAAGTTTTTCTACTTGATTTTACCCATCTTGGCACTGATGGTTGGATTGGATTAACGACCACATTCAGAACTGAATTTATCAGTTACTTGGCTTCTTTTCTCATCAGTCAAGGCTTGTCAGGAAGCTCAGAGATGTTGGACCAAGCACGTGGACTGTTGGGTTCACCCCCATTTTTCTGTCATCTTTAGTTATCTTTTAGGACAGCCAGTATTAGCTTCACTCCCACCCATAGCACCCTCTCACTGCAGGGCCTTTAGGGAAAAACACTATGCAGAGCTCAGGTGGTGGATAAAGAAGGGCAGAGCCCCCATCTTCAAAGTAATCATTCTCCAAACCTTCCTTGCAAAGCTCTGGGGCCCACCCTCTAGAAGGATCTTGGATCTGCCCTCTTTTTCTTGCAGGAATTGAGGCAACGTTGTTGTAGGGAACATATCCTGAGACAAATCTGGAGCTTAGATTTGGTCGGAAGAGGGTGACCTGAAGCCACCCTGTTATTTTTTAGTGCATGTGACTCAAATCTCTGTGCGTATGGGTGTACGTCTTTATTTCCCTTAGCTGAAAGCATTCACAGGCCATCCTCCTATCTTTTTTCTCTCTAGCTGCAAGCAGTAAAAGTGAGGCACCCTTGCTTTTTAAAAACCTTTAAAGCCCTGCCGTGTCTACTGGAAAGTGCTAATTCCTGCGTCTCTGGATGATTCTCACCTCTTTGTGGATCGCTCAGAGCTTTGGTGCTTTGGGCTATAATCAGTCTTACTTTTCATCTTTCATCTCTTTTCTGCCTTGACACATGGTGTTCCCTGCCAGTTTCCACTTCCTCTATCATCCATCTATCTCTATCTACCAGCCTATCTATATATATCTACCTGTCTGTCTATATATATCTCCATCTCTATGCTCAGAGTTGACAAATGCTAGCAAGGCCCATAAGAAAGAGCTCCTCCAAGTTTAATCTGTAGTAAATACGCTTCAGTATCTACCTGAAACGACACATTATACCCTCCACCAGACCTCCTAAGGAGAGTTTTATTAGATTTTCTAGTCTTCTGGGAAGAGATCAGGGAGAGAAGACAATGCGTTTCTGCAGAGCTTCTTCAGAGATGGTGGGTCCCTTTTTTTTTTTAGAAGGCTAAAACCTCTGGTTTATTATTTATTGAGCACTTTCTGGGTGCTGGGTATCATACTGGGCACCAAAGGTTCAAAGATGAAGAGGTCATAGCCCCTGACCTCCAGGGCGGCTAGTGGGTGAGGAATGAAACTGAAGACTTTGCAGTTTCCTGAACTTTGACTGGCTGTTGCAAAATGGCCTAGGGAAAGAAATCAGTAGAAGGCAGGCCACTTGGCATGGGTAATGCAACTGGGAGAAAAGAAAAAGTCTAGATGGGGACAGAGAAGGAAAAACAGACAACATAGAGCTGGAAAATAGTAGCCGTGACTGGACCATTCATGTACTGAGGGAATTTGTCTTTCTTGCTTACTGTTATATTCCTAGGGTCTAGAACAGTGTCTGGAAGATGTCAAGTGTTCAAAGAATTATTTGTTGAATAAAATGATGAATCTCAGTGACTCATCTCCCTTTCCCTTTTGGCTAGGCCATTTGCTGAAAGGAATCCCCCTCATCCCTCCCCTCTGAGATAGGACAATGCCATTAGGCAGGTATATCTTGGGAATCTGCACCATCTGTTTGGGGCCCCATGGAAAGGGTATACCAGATGGACCCCAGGTCTGTTTTGGTCTTTACTTTGCATGTTTCTTGTTTTTTCGCATCCCATGCAGATGGATACTGTCAGGTTATTTATAGCACAAGTTTGCACACAATAATAGAACAGTTGCTCTGATTCCAATGCCGATTGAATAACTTTGGTTTTGCATTCTTCAGAGGACCTGTAGCAAACCCAGTATTAAATAGCCGTGGTACCAAGGCTGTTTCCCCACAGCGTCAGCTGCCATGGATTCTGATTGCCTTTCCCAAGACAATTCTTTTTGTTGTTGTTGTTGTGGTTTGTTTTTTTGTTTTTTGAGACCAAGTCTTGCTCGGTCACCCAGGCTGGAGTGTGAAGTGGTGCAATCTCAGTTCACTGCACCCTTGCTCTCCTGGGCTCGAGTGGTTCTCCTGCCTCAGCCTCCTGAGTAGCTCGGATTACAGACGCTGCCATTGCACCCAGCTGATTTCTGTATTTTTAGTAGAGGCGGGGTTTCACCGTGTTGGCTAGGCTGGTCTTGAACTCCTGGCCTCAAGTGATCCACCTGCCTCTGCCTCCCAAAGTTCTGTGATTACAGGCGTGAGCCCCCACACCTGGCCCTCTCTTTAACATGGGACACAGTGATTTTTGCTTGCATGCATTTCTTAAAGGTTTTAGAAAAAGCCCATTAATATATGAAAAAATTCTAAATAAAACGTAGTGCTGGAAAATTTAATTTAATGGTATATTAAACAATTAATACACCTAGCCAAGAATGCAAAGATGGTTCTTATGTATAGGATGTTCATGATTTTAGGATTTATAATAGCAAATAATTGAAAACAACCTATATGTTCAACAGTGGGGGCTGGTTTAGAAAATTATGGTACATTCGTAGAACGTAATATCATATAGCTATCAAAAAGCCTATTTCAGGGTAATATTTAGTAATATGAGAGAAAATGCTTATGTTATACTAAATGAACACCTGCAGGTCATATTATACACAAACACACACGATATATGTATATATCATTCATATATATATATTTATGATCTACTCTTATCAAACTATGAATGCCCAGGAAAAAAGAATGAGAGGGTACAGTGAGTAATTTCTCAATAGGCAGATCATGGGTGACTTTTATTTTCTCTTCCTACTTTTCTGTTATTAACAATATTTGTGCTATGAACATTTATTACTTTTGTAGCATGGGAAAAAATTCCATAAGTGCTATTTTGAAGAATAGTGCCACTGGTTTCTTCCAGGGTCGGGGCGTTATATCTGAAGTTTGTATTAAAGACTAGCTCAGGGCATTCACTATTAGGGACAACCAAAGGGAAAATATAAAGTGTGCAGTCATGGTCTTTAAAGCAAGCATTTAAAAGGTTGCTTTTTATCTAATCTCAAGAGGAAGAGATAGGTAGTGTCTTCTCTGCAGAGATTTGTTAATGCTGGTTTGTACATTATCCAAGCATCTCAGACTTGCCCTAAAGCCCATCTATAAAGAACCAGCACGTGTAGACAGTACCTGCGTTTTCCATATCCATAAATTGCGCACGTTGTTTGAAGCCAGTCATCCATCAATTTCCCCTGGAAACAAGGACCAACATGTGGAATCTCAGCTTCTAATAAACAGCAGAAAAGCTCTGGAGAGAGGAGGCTCCTGAGGAAGAGAACTTGTGGAACCTACTCTTGCTTGTATCTTGTGCTTTCCGATGCCCTGTCTTGGAACTTAGCCCTGGATAAGGCATTCGTAGCAACCTTGTCACGCACAGCCTCACGTGTAAATCTGTCTCAGTTAAATATACGAGTTTTCTAAAGCTGGAGGGAGAAACAGTCTGACTCATCACCACTGTTTTAACTTGAACAAACTGTAATAGCTCCACAGCGGGTTCCAATGATTAGCAGCAGTATTTATCTTTCCTAGTTTTCATCGACAGTGACACACTCACAATTATCTGCCCAGATACAGCTTCTATAAAGTCAGCTGCGTCATGCACACTATTTTTAACCATAAGAAGAGTCACATCTAATGTAATCTGTGATAGCTTTGTAATTAAAATGCCTTACATAATGAGGAAATCTAATAAATAAAGTACAGAAAGTATTATGTTTCAAACAAACACATGCTTGGATTTAGGTTTGCCGTAAAATCCAGCTACTACTACATATCCTCAAAACTTGTCCCAGCAACTGAGAGATGAGTGACAGCTTTTGATATCTAGAAAATAAGATTAGGGAGAGCCTTTCCAGCATGAGATTTAGACAACTGATGATGAGAAATACACAACGGAATGTACTTGACAAGTAACTAGTAACCTGGGACAACACCAAAAGATAAAAGGAAATGGACTAAAGGGTGGGCCTATCCTGATTCTGCAGTAAAGCCTGATATATATGTTTTTTTCTTAAATAATGACACATCAATGACAAAAGCAAATAATGCTCTGCTTAGCTCTTTAGAAGCAACCTCATCACCATTGCTAATTGGATCACAGCGCTCTGTCACTGCAAATCTGAGGAAACTTTGGTGGCTGTCGTCCTTACACGTCCATTTGAAATTTGCTCCAGGGAAACCAAAGATGTTTTCAGTTTCCTCTTATGTCTCTGATGCAATCTTTGAAATAGCTGCCAGACATGAAGACATATATATATATCCTTTTAGTCCTATGAGACTTTTTCACTTTCCAATGGAGAGAAAACCTTTCCCATCAAAAGAGAGAATGGGCCAGGCATGGTGGCAGCCCCTGTAGTCCCAGGTACTCATGAGGCTGAGGCAGGGAAATCACATGAGTCCAAGAGGTCTGGGCTGTAGTGTGCTATGCGGATCACGTGTCCACACTGGGTTAAGCATCAAACATGGTGGCCTCCTGGGAGCAGGGCACCAGCATGGTGCCTAAGGAGGGGTGAACCAGTTCAGGTAGGAAGCAAAGCAGGTCAAAACTCCCGTGATGATCTGTGGTGGTATTATGCCTATGAATAACTACTACACAGTAGTATTTAGACTTTAGTCTCTGCAATATAGTAAGATTCCTCTCAGAGAGAGAGAGAGAGAGAAAATGGGAAACACAGTATTGGACGTGGAAAACTAAGTAGATAAGAAAATATATCCAGGGATGTTTTGTATCACATTTTGGGTTGAAGAATTCTTGTATCTGTTGTCCCTTTGAGCATGAGACTATTGTCAATGCCTTTGACTATTGACAATGGGAAATGTATAGTCTGCGATGTCTCGATTGCAAAAGAATCTATGAGCTGTCCTGGGCAGCTCTTGTAAATCAACAAGTGGAATATGGAGCAGGTTAGCTCAGGATTTCCATTTTGATGCTATTAGCGTCTACTACAGCTGTTCATAGGAGCTGAAGGCTGTGCAGCCTCCAACCATATGACTTCTACAATGCCAGATTAAACATTTATTGAATGAATATGTAAATCAATGAACTGTGTAATTGGAAAAATGAAGGAAAGCTTCAATGAGCCCTGAGGCTACAAAACTCCCTCTAAGTACCACTATCCACATTCTGTAAGTTTTGACATGTAATATTATCATTAAAGTTCACAATGATTTCATTACAGTTGCATTATTATTTTATGTTAACACATGAATAACTTAGAGATATGCTTTTAATTTTAAGATAAATGTTTCAAAAAGTTTATCATTTATTTTTAAGTTAATTGGATTTAGTTATAGAATATGGTCTGTGTATATACAGATTCTTTGAAACAAGTTGAGACTTGTTTCTTGATCTCTATTATGAGGTCAACTTTACACATATTTTGCATGTTTCACTTATGTTCTAAAATGAATTTCACACATGTGTTTTTTAATTCTTCTTTTAGTTTTAGGGCTCTGTATATGCCTATTAAATCAAGCCATGCTGTTAATTGTGTTGTCAGCTCTTCTATGTCTATATTGATTTTTTGTCGCTCGTTATATCAGTTTCACAGAGAAACTCCACTGTGTTTGTGGACTGGTCAGTTACTCCTTGTATATCTACCAAATTTGATTTGTATATTTGATGTTTCATTACCAGTTTAGGCAAGATTCAAACGATCTTTTCCTAGTGAATTTAATATTTTTATCATTATTTAGTGGCTTACTAATATTTAAAAAAGCTTAAAGTTGATTTTATCCATATTAATATAACTATATGTGATTTTGGGGGTTAATAGTTCCATAATAATGCCTTTTAAATAGGTTACTTTCAATCTTTCCATTTCTTATATTTTAGATATGTCTCTTACAAATAGCATATAGCTGGGTATTAAAAATATAATTTGACAATCTCTATCTTTACCTGTTAACTTTAGTCCATTTACATTTATTGTGATTGTTAACATATTTTAACTTATTCATACCACCTTGTGCTATTTACTTGACTTTTTAATATTTTTTTCTTTGTTTCTTGTCTTTTTAAGAGTGAAAATTTTACTTTTTGGAAAAGATAAACTCTATTTTCATTTTTTTAGCAGTTACTTTTAAAAGTTTAATTGTACTTAACAAAGCCTAAAGTCACTTAGTATCTATACTCTTTTAATAAACTTTTAGCACATTTAAATCTGACTACCCCTCCCATCTTAGATGTTATTTTTGACTGCTTTTAAAAAATCTCTAAAAGTATGCATTGTTATTGTAACTTTCTACAAGTATTCGTTTAGGTTTAGTTGCATGTTTGCCTATTCTTAACTTACATTTCTTCTTTTTTTCCTCCTCAACTTTATTGAGGTATAATTGACAAATACAAATTGTATATATTTAAGGTATACAATGTGATGTTTTAATATATGTATACATTGTGAAATTATTACCACAATCAAGCTAATTAACATATTCCTCACCTCACATAGTTGCCTTTGTGCATGTGTGTGCTGAGAATACTTAAGATCAACCTTAGCAAATTTCAAGTATATATACATTCTTATTAACTATGGTCACCTTGCTGTACATTAGATCTCCAGAACTTATTCAAGCTTTCTTATAACTGCACATTTATCCCTTTGGTCACATCTCCCCATTTCCCCCACCCTGTGGCCCCTGGTAACCATCCTTCTACTCTTTGTTTCTGTGAGTTTGACTTTTTTCGATGCCACATATATGTGAGATTAAATATATTTATCTTTCCATGTCTGGCTTAGCATAGTATCCTCCAGGTTCATCTGTGTTGTCACAAATGGCAAGATTCTGTTCTTTTCTAAGACTGAATAACATTCCTCTGTGTGTGTGCATGCGTGTCTGTGTTTATCAATCACATATCTTCATTTAGCTGTTGACAGACACTCCCCCCCCCATATTTTGGCTATTGTGAATAATACTGCAGTAGACACAGGAGTGTAGCTCTCCCAAGCAAAGCTGCTTAACTATATGGTATTTATATTTTTAACTTTTTGAGGAAGCTACATACTGTTTTCCATAATAGCTGTACCAATATACATTATTATCAGTGGTGTGGAAGGGTTTCTCCATATTGTCACAACAGCTGTTATCTTTTGATGTTTTATAAGACATCCTAACAGGTGTGAGCTGAGATCTCATGGTGGTATTTATTTGCATTTCCCTGATGATTAGTGATTTTGAGCTTCTTTTTATCTATACCTGTTGGCCATTTCTATGTCTTCTTTAGGAAAGTGTTTATTCAGATCTTTTGTTCATTGTTAACCCAGTTATTTGTATGTGTGTTTTTTTTTCTTTTGTTATTGTGTTGTATGCGTTTCTTATATATTTTGTATAGTAATTTCTTTAATATATGGTTTACAAATATTTTCTTCTATTCCATAGATTGTGCTTTCAATTTGTCCATTGTTTTCTTTGTTGTGCAGAAACTTTTTAGTTTGATGTAGTTCACTTATTTATTTTTGCTTTTGTTACCTATGCTTTTTTTTTTGTCATATCCAAAAATATCATTGCCAAGACAAATGCCATGAGCCATTTTCCCTACGTTTCCTCCTGAGAGTTTTATAGTTTCAGACCTTATGTTTAAGTCTTTAATCAATTTGGACTTTATTTGTATGTATAATGTAAGATAAGGATCTACCTATGGGGTTTTGTGGGTTTTTCTGGCATGTAGATAGTTGATTTTCCCAACATCACTTATTGAAGAGACCATCTTTTACCCATTGTGCATTATTGGTGCCTTCGTTGAAGATTAATTGACTGTATATGGATAGGTTTATTTCTGGGCTTTCTACTCTAGTCCACTGATCTATGTATCTGTTTTTATTCCAGAATCATACTGTTTTGATTACTATAACTTTGTAATATAATTTGGAGTAAGGAGGTGTGATGCTTCCAGCTTTTTCTTCTTGCTCAATATTTTAACTATGTAGGGTTTTGTTGTGGTTCCATACGAATTTTAGGATTTTTTTTCTATTTCTGTGAAAAATGTCACTGGAATTTTAATAGGGACTGAATTGAATCTATAGATCAATTTGGGTAATATGGGCAATTTAATTTGACAATGTTAATTCTTTCAATCCATGAACATGGATATTATTCAATTTACCATGTCTTCTGTTCCTTTCACCAATGTTTTGTCATTTTCAGTGTACATGTCTTTAGCCTTCTTGGTTAAATTTATTCCTAAGTATTGTGTTGTTTTTGATGCTGTGGCTTATTTTTCTTCTTGCATCTTAGTTTCTCCGTCTGAGATAATTTTCCTTCTTCCAAAAGAATATTTTTTAAAATTATCTTTGTGATAGTTTGTTGGTGATGAACTCTCTCAGTTTTTGTATGTCTGATGGAATTTGATATATCTTGGAATGGAGTTGGCAGAATTTTCTGATGACTGGAATAGAGGAGGATAATGAGGGAAAGACAGAAGCCAAGAGAGTGTATAGGAGAGAACTGACCCACAACAGGTACATAAGAGACATGGATGACTCAATGATGAGTAATGAGAGGTAATGTGGCTAAGTATCACTCACCTACAGTCAGTGCTCCCAACAGATGTGCAGGCCCAAAGATTAAATCCTGAGTCGTGAAGACCTTTGTAAACAACTCCAGGCATGTTCATTCATGCCCTCATTCATACTTTGTTTTTTTTGTTTGTTTGTTTGTTTTTTGAGATGGAATCCCACTCTGTCACCCAGGCCGGATTGCAGTGGCGCGATCTCAGCTCACTGCAACCTCTGTCTCCCAGGTTCAAGCGATTCTTCTGCCTCAGCCTCTCAAGTAGCTGGGACTACAGGCACGTGCCACCACGCCCAGCTAATTTTTATATTTCTAATAGAGACAGGTTTCACCATATTGGCCAGGCTGGTCTCAAACTCCTGACTTCATGATCTGCCTGTCTTGGCCTCCCAAAGTGCTGGGATTACAGGCGTGAGCCACCGCACCCAGATCCTCATTCATACTTTGAACTTACTAAATGTACTATTCATTCATTTGTTCATTATTTAATTTTTTATTTAAACATTTACAGCATCGACTATGTGCTAGGTATGTTAGGTGATGAGGAGATGAGATTGAGCAAATCCTTACGTGGACTCTGCCCTTGGGGATCATACAGCCTGTGGGAGAGATAAATAGTAATAAAATATTCAAATACACAGATGTAAATTTGCGACTGTGATAAGTGTGAAGAAAGACATCCGATGCTCTGAGAACCTAGAAGGAAAGGTTTGACTGTCGGGGAGGTCCGGGTCCAGATAGGCTTCTCTGAGGAAGAAAATTTTGAGCTGAGAGCCGAAGAGATGAGGAAGAGTAAGACTAGGCAAAAAGTGGAGGGAAGACACTTTCCAGGATGAGGATACTGCAGGTGCAAAGGCCCTGTGGCAGGGGGAGGGGCATGGGTAAGAGAGCGAAGGTCATCAGTGTGGCTAGAGTAGACAGAGGAAGGAGGGGGTGCTGGTGGAGTCTGGAATGATAAGGTGAGGGCTGACACAGCTCCTAAGAGTCCATGGCAGGGAGATTTCTTTATCCTGGGAACAATGGGAACAACTGACAGTTTTTAGACGAAGGGTGGAGCCAGGTCGGCTTTGCTGTGTTTTGGAGAGAAACAATACAAGCTTCCTAGCTTTTTCTCCTGCACTTAGGGCTGACTCAGAGGACTGCAGAGTGACTCTTTTTCCAAGCAGCAACTCTCCGCCTTTGTGGGAGTGAAGTCCGGGCATGTCCACTCAAGGAGCCCTGCTGGAGGTGCTCACAAAACCTTCAACACAGATGAAAACGAACGGTGGGAGGCCTTCTGGGACAGGCACTGGAACTGTGGGTTTCCTCCTCTGTGCTTTAAGCCAAACTCTCAGAAATGTGTTCTAAGTGCCTCCAGGAAGCAAAGGTATAATTAATTAAGAACAGCCAAAAAGGCCTCATAAACCTTTTGATCTCGTGCTGCTGGAGCCTCATCCTCCCAGGCAGAAATGAGAAGCTGCAGCCGGAGAGGGTGGGGCCGGGGCTGCTCAGTGCCTCTGCCTTCTGTGACCTTTCCTCCCCATGGGGCGTCCCCTCCACTCCCTCCCCTCTGCCTCGGAGCCCCTGGAGCCCTCGAGAGGGCCAGGGGACCCAGATGAAACAAAGGAAGAGCAGTCAGTGAAATGCAGGAACAGAAAGGAAGAAAGGCTTTAGAGTGGCCTGTTGGGGGAGGGTCCGAGGAGAGTTCACTCCACATCTAACCAGCTGTGTGGCCTCAGGCAGATGGCCTAGCCTCTCTGCTGGCCTCCACATCCTCATCTGGAAATCAGGGATTTCCCAAGGGTGCCCACAGACCTGGGGATGTGGTTAGGGGGTCAGGTGGCTATGGACGAAGATGGATTCAACTTCTTGGGGAGGATCAATCTTACTAGAAGATTTTTAGGAAACATTGATTTTTATATTAAAACAAATACTGACATTTTGACTCAAAATGCAAAATTTGCGCTTAAAAAATATAATAGGCATTGTCAAAAAAATTGGTTCATGTTCTTTCCCCGACTGCTCAGGACACTTGAGTGGGAAGGTGGAACGCAGTGGATTAGATTCACTGGAAGATACCCTCCAGCTCCTTAGCATTGTGATTCTTTGGTTCTATAATGCAGATCAGGGAGATGGAGGATTATGCAATGTGTGGACAATAAAAGGATTTAGGCAGCCCTTTTAGGTTTTAGGAGAGGATATTAATGTGAGTGGTGAGAAAATGGGGTTGGTGGGCATTCAGCTGTGCCGAGCATTCTCTCATGTGAAACCTGCTCCTCTCCCAAGAAAGCCTTGTCTTTCCTGCCTACCTAGCCTGGCTTCTCCTTTGTGTCCCCTCCTAGGCAATGCTTTGTCACTTCCTTCTTCCTGCCTGCCCCAGACCCCTAGACAGTTGACTTGGGCACTGCCCCCATCCATAGAATCCCGTGCATAGCTCAAATTTTGCACTCACTGATCTGTATTGTATTACTGTTTTCTTGCCTCATCGTGTTAATCTGCTTAATCCTTCATATTGTTTAGAGAATGTGAGCAATGTATTAGCATGGCAAGCAAGCCCTGCATGACATTCCCTTGCTTCCCTCCCTCCCTTGGTGTCCCCAAACTCAGATGCTTGGTGTGGACTTTTGGCATGCCTACCGACTAGCAGTTCCTTAAAAGTGCCATGCTGTCTCCGGTATCTGTCTGTTCCTGTTTCCCAGAAGGCTGTTTTCTGGAATACGTTTTTATCTTTGCTCACATGAAGAATTTCGCTTTATCTTTCAAGACTCAGCTCAGTTGCCACCCCTGGGAGAAGCCTTTCTTGGCCTCTCATGCCTTCCTCATGTAGATTTCATTCTCCTCAGGAGCACACCTCGACATCTGCCCCTGCCTCCCTTCTAAGGTCATATGTCTGCGTGTCTGTTTTCCGAGGAGCTCATAGAACACCATGAGTCTGGGCCCTGTACATAGCACAATGTAAGTCCATACCAGTGAATAGCATCTGCATGAATAGAAGCATAGATGAGAGAAAAGAAGAGGGGGAATTAAAATCACACTACACTTCCACAAATGCCCTTCCCCCTCCACACTAACACAAGCATAGAGGTGTCATTCTGGGTTCCCAAGGATGTAAATAAAACTCCACGTAGGCATGCACTAATTCCTTTCATCATTCACTCACCTTGTACTCACTGAATGGAACGCCTACTACCCATTGATTAATTTATTCAAAACTACTTGCACTGTTGTAGCTGCTGGGAATTCAGCCTGAAAAAAACAAAAAACAAAAAACAGGCAAAGCCCCTGTCTTCAAGAATCTTATATTCTAGTGGGAAGAAACAGACAATAAAGGAAATATTTACTGTGTCTGATTTTGATCTATGTTTTGTGAAGGAAGAAACAGCAAGGCCAGCGGTCAGATCGTGTAGGGCACTTTAGGTCATTGTGAGGTGCTACTCTGCATGAGCAGAGGGGTGCTCACGGTGCCTGCTGTGTTGTGTGCAGCTTTTGCGGGGGAAGCAGTGGAAGCAGGAGACCCTCGGGGAGGTGGCTGCCTCCAGAGGAGAGAGGATGGCATCTCACAATCTCACACCAGGGTGCTGGCAGTGAAGGCAGTGGAACACGCTGAGATTCTCGATATATTTGGAGGAATAGGCAACAGTCTTTGCCTATATCTTCTTCATATACAAATGGAGAAGATATAGGGTATATGAGAGAAAAAAAGACAAAGATGACTCCAAGGACAACAGGGAGGATGGAGTTACCATGAACTGACAGGGGCAGGACTCTGGGAGAGGCAGATCAGGGAAGAAGACCAGGAGTTCAGCTTGGACTGTTCAGTTTGAGGAGCTCATTAGCCATGTACGGGATGATATGGAATAGACAGTCGGAGATAAAAGTATGGAGGTTAGAGGAAGAGGTCAAAGCTGGGGATGAGGGTCTGGTGTCACTTACATACTAGTGTGTGAGAAGGCCTTGAGACTGCCTGAAGCCACCTAGGGAGTGGGAGACAGACCCAGAAGAGAAGCCACATCCTAAACGTGATGGCACTCCGATGGCGAGGAAATGAGGAGGAACCAGCAAAGGAGACTGTGAAGCGGTAGCCAGCGAGGGCGCAGAACAGAGAGGTCATAGCAGGGGCTGGAAGGAGGAGGAGAAAGGCCAGGATGAAGGCAGAGGGGCCCTGACAGGTATCAATAAACAAAAAGCAAAAGGAAAAAGCAAAATTACGGGGACCGGAAGTTTATGACAACTTTCTAGGAAGCTTTTCTATTTGTTTTAGCCTATTTAGCACAATTAGCAGCAACAGCTGAGATTTTTTTAAAATTTCACTTGTATTCCTAGGGGAAAAGAGGAAGAGAGGCATATAAAATTTAGTTTTACTATTGGCAAGCAAAAAGAAGGGGGACACTTACTCAAATATGGATCACCAAGTAAAATCTTTACAAAAAAAAGAAAACTCACTTCAAAAGTATCATTCCAGGAATGTGGAATTGCCCAGAAAACCATCAGTTTGTGTATGCGGCCCGAGGAGATCAGAGGCAATCTAACCAAAGCCCAGGGGTGGTAAACAACAGCCTTCAAGAAGATTTTGTAAATGACTAAACAGCGTCCAAATTTGTGATAGAAAGCGTTTGAGGTTGTGCTAGGGCCTAGCTCTCCAGAGTTCACCCCTTCTCTCTGAAGCTTCCTCCTGCTCTGGGTGGATGAGACTTTCTGCTGGAAGTTGGCTGGCTTCTGGCCAAAGACCAAAGCCTTGATCTAAGATTGATTCAAATAGCACTTCCTGTCAATTCTCCATTAATCTGTCTGCAAACTGCATGGAATGGTAATGCTGAATTAGAGCTCATCTAGACCAACACTGTCCAATATGTATCATGTTGTGTATCCTGTCCAAGTATACAGCTAGTGACAAATGCAAGCCACGTATGTAATTTAAAATTTCCGATAGCCACATTTTAAAAAGTAAAAGATGATACAGATTACAGGAGGGAGACATTAGAATTATTTTTGTTAGAAGGCACTCATCCCACCTATGAAATGGTATAGTGCTATTTGAAAATGGATTTGGAGTTGTAAATGTGTAATGCAAATTCTAGGCAACCATTAAGAAAAGTATAAAAGTAAAAAAAAAAAAAGGAACCACTAAAACAGAGAGAAAATGGAATCATATAAAATGTTCAACTTAAAAGACAAAAGGCAGAAACAGTTGGAAGTCAAAAATAGGAAAAAAAAAAATAAGGGCAACAAATAACTAAGAGTAACAAATTTGGGACATATTAACCCAATTATGTAAATAATCACTTTGAATGTCAGCCGTCTAAATGCACCAATTAAAGGACAGAGATTGTCAAAGTGGATCAAAAAACAAGATCCAGCAATATCTTGTCTACAAGAAACCCACTTTAAATATAAAGACACATCAATTAAAAATAAATGGATGGAGAAAAATGTACCATGTTATCACTCATCGAAAGGGCAGAAGTAACTATGTTCATTTCAGACAGAGCAGACTTCAAAGTAAGAAAAGTTATCAGGGATAAAGAAAGGCAATGATAAAGAGGCCTATTCTCCAAGAAGACATAATAATCTTTAATGCATATGTAACAGCGTCAAGCCACATGAAGCAAAAACGGAGAGAGTTACAAGAAGGTGTTGCTGATTCCACTACCGTAGTTGGAGACTTCAGTATCCCTCTATCAGAAATGGACAGATCCAGCAGGCAGAAAATCAGTAAGGATTCAGCAACACCATCAATCAACTGAATATCATTGGCATATATCTACTTCATCAAACAACAGCAGAATACACATTTTTCTCAAGCTCACATGGACATTCACCAAGATAAACCACATTCTGGGCTGTAAAACACACCTTAACAAATTAAAGATAATAGAGCTCTTATAATATCTGCTCACAGACCACAAAGAAATTAAAATAGAAATCAGTAACAGAAAGATAACTGAAAAATCCCAAAATATATGAAGACTAATCAACACACTTCTGAAGAACATGAGTCAAATCTCAAGATAAATTAAAAAATATTTTGAACTAAATGAGAACAAAAACATAACTTATCAAAATTTGTGGGATGCAGCCAAAAAAAAATGCTTAGAGGGAAATGTGTAATATTGAATGCATATATTAGAAAAGAAGAAAGATCTAAAAGCAGTCATCTAAGTTTCCACTTTCAGAAAACAGAAAAAGAAAAGCAAATTACATTTGAAGTAAGCAGAAAAAAACAAACAAATAAGAATTAGACCAGAAATCAGTGAAATTTAAATTAACAGAGAAAAATCAACAAAACCAAAGCCTGGTTTTTGAAAAGATGAATCAAATCAATATACCTCTAGCCAGGCTAACTGAGAAAAAAAGAACAAGGACACAAAGTACTAATATCAGAAATGAAGCGGGGACACTTAAAGGATAACAAAGAAGAAATTGCCAATCTGAATAGGCCTATAACTATTAAAGAGATTGAATTAATAATTAATAACAGAACAGAAAGCACCAGGCCCAGACGGATTAACTGGTGAATTCTACCAAATATTTAAGAAAGACATTATACCAAAGACATTATACCAATTCTTCACAATATTTTTCAGAAAATAGAATTAGATGGAACACATTCTAACTAATTCTATGAGGCCAGAATTACCTTAACACTGAGAAAAACATGACACAGAAATAAAATTACATAGATGAAAAAATGAACATGGATGTAAAAATCCCTACAAAATATTAGCATATCAAACCCAACAATGTATAAAAAGAATAATACATCACAACCAAGTGGGATTTGTCCCAGGAATGCAAGGCTGATCCAACATTACCAAATCAATCACTATAATCCATCATATCAACAGGTTAAAAAATAGAAAGCACATAATCATATCAGTAGATGCAGAAAAAGCATATGACAAAATCCAGCACCCATTCATGATGAAAACTCTGAGTAAACTGGGAATAGAGGGGGACTTCCTCTACTTGATAAAGAGATTTAAAAGATAGTCTTTTCCACAAATGGTGTTGGAACAACTGGACATTCACATTTAAAAAACTGAATCCAAGCACAAGCCTATATCCCTTAAAAAAAAGTAATACAAAATGGATCATAGACCTAAATGTAAAGTGCAAAGCTGTAAAACTCCTAGAAGAAGATAATATAGAAGAAAACCTAGATGACTTTGTGCACGGCAATGACTTTTTAGTCACAACATAACACTCAAAGTAAGATTCATGAAAGAAATAATTCATAAGCTGGACTGTATGAAAGTGAAAAACCTATGTGAAAAAACTTCATTGTGGAACACAGTGCCAAGAGAATGAGAAGGCAAGCTGCAGACTGGGGGAAAATATTTGCAAAAAATATTATCTGATAAAGAACTGTTGCCCAAAATATACAAATTATATTAAAACTTAACAATAAGAAAACAAATAATGCCATTAAACAATTGGCCAAAGACTTAACAGACACCTCACCAAAGAAGATATACAGATGGCAAATAAGCTTATGAAAAGATGCTCCACACCATGTGTCATCAGGGAATTGCAAATTATAGCAACAGTGAGGTAGTACTACACACCTATTAGAATGGCCAAAATCCAGAACACTGACAACACCGAAGGCCCCTGAGAATATGGAGCAACAGGAACGCTCATTCCTTGCTGATGGGAATGCAAAATGGTACAGCCATTTTGGGAGATAGTTTGGCAGTTTCTTATAAAACTAAACATGCTCTCGTAATACCATTCAGCAGTCATGCTCCTTGGGATTTATCTTAAAAAGTTGAAGACTCATGTTCACACACAAACCTGCACACAGATGTTTATAGCAGCTTTATTTATAATTGCCCAAACCTGGAAGGAACCAAGATGTGCTTTGATAGGTGAATGGATAAATAAACTGTGGTACATCCATCACTGGAATATTATTCAGCACTAATAAGAATACTCCTGAGTTATGAAGGAGCCAGCATAGTGGCTTGCCCCTGTAATCCTAGTTATGTGGCAGGCTGAGGCAGGTGGGTCATTTGAGCCTAGGAGTTTGAGGATGCAGTGAGCTGTGATCATGCCATTGCACTCCAGCCTGAGTGACAGCAAGGCCCTGTCTCTAAAAAAAAAAAAAGGAAGTTATCAAGCCATCAAAAGACATGGAGGAACCTTAGATGCATATTACTTGGTGAAAGAAGTCAATCTGAAAAGTGTACATACGGAATGATTCCAACTATATGGCATTCTGAAAAAGGTAAGAAACTGTGAAGACAGTAAAAAGATCAGTGGTAGCCAGGGGTTGAGAGAGGGGAAGGGATGAATAAGCAGAACACAGAGGATTTTTAGGGTGAGGAAATTACTCTGAATGATCATGGCGGATGCATGATATTATGACATGACATTATTAGTTGGTCCAAACTCACACAAGTTTCACAAGAGTGAACCCTAGGCAAAATACAGATTTTAGGTGATTATGCTGTGTGAATGTAAGTTCATTAATTGTATCAAAAGTACATCGTGGTGGGGGATTTTGTTAGTGTAGGAGCCCATGGGCATGCGGGGCAGGGGGTGTATGGGAATCTCTATACGTTCTTCCTAGTTTTGCCAGGAACTGAAAACTGCTCTAAAAATAATCTGAAAAAGTGAAAGACAGGTAAAATTAAGTTTGATTTAATTTAAATTTATTTAATGCAATATCTACCAAATATTCTAATTGAACATATAATTGATATTTTAAAAATTGGGACTTTTTCATCTTTGTTTTTGTTTTTAGAGAAACTTGCTTAGTCTCCCAGGCTGGAGTGCAGTGGCATGATCATCGCTCACTGCAGCCTCAAACTCCTGGGCTCAGGCAATCCTCCTGCCTTAGTCTCCCAAAGCACTGGTATTATAGGTATGACCCATCATGCTCTCTTTCGAACCCGGTGTATATTTCACACTTGCAGCTCATCTAAATGCAGATGGCTAGCGTTTAAGTGCTCAATATTTACATGTGGGTAGTGGCTACTATACTAAATAGTGCAGATATATATCTGAGTACTAGAGGGGAAGATATGAATTGGTCAAGGTCATTTAGCTTGCCAGTACTGGAACCACATCTCTTGGCTCCAAGACCAAAGAATTTCTCACGTGTTCTGCTGTTTAAAAGCAATCCCCATTTAGCTGTCCTTTGGCATCTTTATTTCCATATCTTGGTCAAAAAAGCCCCTTCTAATCACAGTTTTTCTTTTCCTTTTTATTTTTTATTTCTGAAAGAAAGAAAAAGAGAAGAAAGAAAGTGAGAGTGAAAGAAAGAAAAAAATGTAAGAGAGAAAGAAAGAGGAAGAGAAAGAGGGAGAGAGAACGGGATTCTTGTTCTATTGCCCAGGCTAGAATGCAGTCTAAAAATGGGTATTAAAAACCTCTTTTATGCCAATAATTGTGCTT
>CAUYLG010049494.1:0-34948 GCA_963573385.1 Cacajao melanocephalus | reverse complement strand
AAATGTAAATTTATATATATATAAATTTATATATATATATAAATTTATATATATATAAGAGAGATCTATACAAATACATACAACAATTACCCCAAATATTCATATATATATATATATATGAATTTATATGTGTGTGTGTGTATATGTGTGCATGTCCTGTTGGTTCTGCTTTTTTGGAGATTCCTAACTAATTCAGATTTTGGTATTGAGAGTGTTTTTAGAGGAACATAATTTTAAAAATGGATTTTGTAAATTAATTTGAGAGTTTCTTGAACTGGCTGTCTAATCTGATTATATTTAAAGGTGCTAATGACTTTAAAGTAAAGAGATAACTGATAGTTCATAACAAGGTCTAGCAATAACGATACACGGATACTCCAAATCAACTACTTATAAAATGCAAGTGTTTGGGTGGTTGTGTATATGCTACTTTTGAACATTTCTGGCAAACTAATGAGTCTAATAAAATTGGCTGATTGCTTCTAATGTCACTAGACAAAGTAGGTAAAGAAAAGGATTAGGTCAAGCATTTGAATTACCAGCTCAAGCACTGCATAAATGACCTGAAAACTTCCATGTGTGCCCCAAAGAAGAGCCTTATCTCCTGTATTGGCAGGGCTGAGATTATCGAAAATCAAACCCAGAACCTCATCCTGTGACAATTTGAACTCCCAGCCTTGAAGAGTGTCTGTTGTTAAAGTCAGAGCATTCATTGGGAAGGGATAGTGATATGATATGATATGGATCTGTGTCCCCACCCAGAAATTCATGTGGAATTGTAATCCCTAGTGCTGAAGGTAGTGCCTCATGGGAGGTGATTGGATCATGGAGCTGGTTTCTTATGGTTTAACACCATCCCTATCTTGGTTCTGTCATCACAATAGTGAGTTCTTGTGCAACCTGGTTGTTTAAAAGTATGTGGCACGTCCCCCTTCTAGTGGGGCTCTTTGTATTTTGGAGGCAACATATTCCTCATTCAGGTGTTACTCTAGCCCATTTACTGGGTGAGCTAGAAAGCTGCAAGTTTTAAGTGGGGCCCAGAACAAGACAAGATTCTGCAATAGGTCCAGGCTATTTTGCAAGTTTCTCTGGCATTTGGGTCATATGATCCAGCAGATCCAATGTGTTTGAAGTATTGATGGAAGGTAGGGATATTGTTTGAAGTCTTTGCCAGACCCTTACAGGTAAATTGCAGCTCAATACTTTAGGATTTTGGAGCAAGGCCCTGCCATCATTCTGAGATATCTACTCTTCTTTTGAGAAATCACTTTTGGTCTGCTCTCCAGCCTTAGTAGAAATTAAATGCTTGACTATGGCCCAAATTACTAAACTACCATGTGATCTGAGCTGCCCATCAAAAACTGGGTTTATCTCACCCACTAAACCATAAAGTAAGGCATGCACAGCAACATTTCATTATCAAATGGAACTGGTGTATTTTGATTGGGCCTGAGCAGGCCCTAAAAACACAAGTATTACCTGACAAAGTGGCCCAAATGCCCATGGTTCCTATTCCTGTTACACTCCTTTCTCTCTTCCAGCCTGCACCTATGATTTGCAGGGAGAGTACCCTGTTATTAACTGACAGAAGAAGACAAGAACTAAGCCTTGTTTATATATGGTTCTACATAATATGCAGGCACTACCTGGAAGTGGACAGCTGCAGCACTATGGCCCTTCTCTGAGATATCTGTGATGGACAGTGAAGGGAAATTTTCCTAGTGGGAAGAACATCAAACAGTGCACCAAGTTGTTCACTTGGAAGAAGAAGTGGCCCGATGTGTGATTATATGCTGATTTATAGGCTGTGGCCAATGGTTTGGCTGGATGATCAGGGAGCTGTGTGGAACATGATTGGAAAACTGGTGGCAAGAAAATTTTGGGAAAGAGATTTGTAGATAGTCCTCTCTGATTGTGCAAACAACATGAAGAAATTTGTGTTCCATGTGAATGCTCACCAAAGGGTGACCTTGGCAAAAGAGGATTTTAATATTCAAATGGACACAATGACCCATTTTGTGGATACCAGTCAGTCTCTTTTCCCAGCCACCCCTGCCATTGTCCAATGGACTCATGGATAAATTGACTCTGGTGGCAAGGATGGAGGGTATGCATGGGCTCAGCAACATGAATTTCAACTCACAAAGGTTGACTTCGTTATAGCCACTGTTGAATGTCCAATCTGCTAGCAGCATAAATGAATACCGAGTACTTGATATGGCAGCATTTCCTGGAGTGATCAGCCAGCTACTGGTGGCAGGTTAATGACATTGGACCACTTCCATCATAGAAGAGCAGCATTTTGTTCTTATTGGAATAGACTCTGACTGGATACAGATTTGCCTTCTCTGCATGCAATGCTGCTGTCAAATTACTCTCTGTGGACTCACAAAATACCTTATCTGCTGTCATGGTATTTCACACTGCATTGTTTCTAATCAAGGAACTCACCTCACAACAAATGAAGTATTGCAATGGTCTTATGCTCATGGATTTCACCCATCTTACCATGTTTTCCACCATCTTAAAGCATCTACCTTAACAGAACAGTGGAATGGTCTTTTGAACATCCAGTTGTAGCACCATCTAATGGCAATACCTTGTGGAGCGGAGACAAGTTTCTTTAGAAGGCTATATATGGAGGATGTATATTCTCTGAATCAACACCCAATATATAGTGCCCTTTTCCCCTTAGCCAAGATTGGTGGGTCCCAGAAGCAAAGGGTGGCAATGGGAATAACACCACATACTATTATCCCTAATGACACACTAGCAAAATTTTGCCTCCTGTGTCTATGACCTTAGGCTCTGTTGGCCTAGGGGCTCTAGTTCCAAAGAAAGGCTTACTCCCAGAAAAGGCAAAACAATAATTCCATTGACCTGGAAGTTAAGAATGTCACCTGGCCAGATTGGCATTTCTCATGCCTCTGAATCAACAGGCAAAGAAGGCAGTTACTTGCTGGCTAGGGTGATTGATCCTAACTAACCAAGGGGAACTTTGACTACTACTACACAAAGGAGGTAAGGAAGACTATGTGTGAAATACAGAAAATCTCTTAGGGAATCTTGTAGTATTACCATGCCCTATGATTAAGGTCAATGAAAAACTATAACAACCTAATTCAGGCTGAACTACTAATGGCCCAGACACTTCAGGAATGAAAGTTTGGATTCCTTACCACTAGCTAAACAGGATTCCAATAAACTAATGGATAGAATGACCCATCCTGTGGATGCCAGTCAGTCTCTTTCCTCAGATACCCCTTCCATTGTCCACTGGACTCATGGATAAATTGACCATGGTGGCAGGAATGGAGGGTATGCATGGGCCCAGCAACATGCACTTCTACTCACCAACGCTGACCTAGTTATAGTAACTGCTGAATGTCCAGTCTGCTAGCAGCATAAATAAACACTGAGTTCTTTACCACCAGGTAGAGAACTATGATCAGTGAAGATTTTTTCTAAAGGCAAATGGTAGCAGAAGAAGGTAGTTAAAAATACCTACGACCATGTAACTCGTTACAGAAAGGAAGACTGTAATTGTCATGAGCATTTCCTGCTTATTTTGTTGCATGACAAGGGATTAAGAGAAAAAGCAAAAGTACATGTTTAACACATATTTATACATACACACATATTTATAACTAGGATATATTGGCTTTATTTCATAGTATCTAAATATTGTTAATTTTTCATCATAGTATTTATGAAATGTCAAAGAGAAGAATAAGCATTACTCAAATTATTCAAGGGCTTTAACTCTACTCCTAGGGAAGGGTCAGTGAGATTTTGGTTATATATAGGATAGCTGTATCATGTTAGGTGGAGTTATGCCTTTTAAATTATCTTTATTTGGTTATTAAGTATGGTTTAAGGAAATGTGCATGGATGTCAAGTTGACAAGAAGTGGTGAACCTGTGAGGGTTAATTTTATGTGTCAACTTGACTGGGCCATGGGATGGCCATATATCTGGTGTACTAGTCCGTTTTCACACTGCTGATAAAGACATACCTGAGACTGGGCAATTTACAAAAGAAAGAGGTTTATTGGACTTACAGTTCTATGTGTCTGGAGAGGCCTCACAATCATAGTGGAAGGTGAAAGGCACGTCTCACATGGCAGCAGACAAGAGAAGAGAACTTGTGCAGGAAACCTCCCATTTTAAAAACCATCAGACCTCATGAGACCTATTCACTATCACAAGAACAGCACGGGAAAGATCTGCCCCCATGATTCAACCATCTCCCACCAGGTCCTTCTTACAACATGTGGGAATCATGAGAGCCACAAGATGAGATTTGGGTGGAGACACAGAGCCAAACCATATCATCTGGTTAAGTATTATTTCTAGGTGTTTTTGTGCATGTGTTTCCAGAGTATTTAGCATTTAAATTGGTGGAGTAAAGCAGCTGGCCCTCCCCAACATAAGTGGGCATCATCCAATCCACTGAGGGCTTATGAAAGGTAGAGCAAGGGAGAATTATCTCTCTCTGACTGACTGCTTGAGCTGCGACATCAGTTTCCCTGCCCTCAAAGTGGAGCTTACTCTATAAGTGCTCATGGTTCTCAGGCTTCAGACTTGAATTGGAACTACATTATTGTCTTTTTTTTTTGAATCACCAGCTTGCAGAAAGCAGATGTTAGGACTCTATAGCCTCCATAATCACATGACACATGATCACATGACCTCTGTAATTACATAAGAACTTACAATCTCTATCTCTGCACACACACAAACACCACACACACACACACACATACACACACACACACACAGACACACACACACACAGAGTGGCTTCTCTGGAGACCCCTACTTCATATTTACCTTTGAGTTTGGTGACATTGGAGATGTTTTGGGGATCTGGATAAGAGGAAGTTGAATTGGCGAATCATTTAGTTCAATATATTTATTTAGTTTGTGGTCACTATAGTGTATAGCAGCAAAGTATCTCAGCGTGGGAGTGGCTTTCAGCATTATTATAATATTATTATTATTATTATTATTTTTGAAATGGATTCTCACTCTGTCACCCAGGCTGGAGTCCAATGGCGCGATCTTGGCTCACTGCAATCTCTACCTCTTGGGTTCAAGTGATTCTCCTGCCTCAGCCTCCTGAGTAGCTGGGATTACAGGCACACGCCACCATGCCTGGCTAATTTTTGTATTTTTAGTAGAGACAGAGTTTCACCATGTTGGTCAGGCTGGTCTCAAACTTCTGACCTCGTGATCTGCCCACCTTGGCCTCCCAAACTTCTGGGATTACAGGCATGAGCCACTGCACCTGGCCTGGCTTCCAGCATTAGTAACATGCCTACAGTCTACCTGGCAATGCAACAGCTGATGCAAGGCTAGAGGTGTATAACTATGAAAAGGTCCTTTGGTACCTGGCACTGAAAGTATGGAGGTGGTGAATGGAAAACAATGTCAAAGATTCACCCCATGTGGTAACCCCCAGTCACATACAGGGAATGCATATATGGGTGGCAGGTAGAGTACTGTATGTAGCATTTGTTCCTTGAAATAAATACAGAAATGCTAGGGTAACAGGTGAGAAGCATGCAGCATGGGCATGAAGGGAGACAGAATAACATTGTGTCTGCACTAAGTCAATTGCTACAGCAGTACCCTGAACAATAGACATGCCTTAGATAGGTAAAACAGAGAGATATGCTAAAGAGGTATATAAGTGGTTCCTTCAAGGACATAGGACCAGTCCACCTGGTGCCCACTGCCACTAGTGACCTTGCCTTCCCAGTCGTGGAGTCACCATACACCATACATGCTCCCTAGTGACTGAAGATCAGCTGGTCCAGCACCTGCTGCCACTGGTGACCCTGCCCCCACAAGTGCCTGAGCCATCATGTACATGTGTACTCCCTGGGGACTGAGGATTGCCACACCTAGTGCCTGCTACAGCTGCCATCATTGCCCCTGCACCTGTCATGGCCACTGTGTCCAGCATGTGCCACCCTAGGGCCGGATAACTGGCCCTCTCAGCAGCCCTGCCCCTAGCAAAGTCACACCACTACCTCCACAAACACCCACAATGTAGGCCACTAGGCACTTGCAGACACTCCTGCTATTGATTACAGCCGAAGCAATCACATGGAGACTATACTACCACACCGATCTAGAACCAAAGCCAAAACACCTGAGTGTATAAGTGTATACAACTGACATTATGGGATACATCTACAGAAAAAAATCTTTTCCTATGAAAGCTGCTCCATAAAATTGGAAGAAGTGACTGTTCCTCCAGATGCACATATTAACATTGGAACATATTACATATGAAAAAATAAGAAAACATGACACCTCCAAAGGAACACACTAATTCTCTAGTAATTTCATAAAAATGAAACCTATGAAATGCCTGCAAAGGAATTTAAAATAATTATTCTAAGGAAGCTGAAAGAATACAGGTAGACAATTCAACAAAATCAGGAAGACAATTCATGATAAGAATGAGAAGTTCAACAAAGAAGTAGAGATCATAAAAAAGAATCAAACAGAAATCATGGAGCTAAAGAATTCAGTGAATGAAATAACAAATACAACCAAGAGCTTCATGACTAGACCAAATAGGAGAAAAAAATCTCTGAATTTGAGGAAAGGGCTTTTGAAATAAACCAGTCAGACAAAAAGCAAAAAAAAAAAAAAAAAGCAAAAAAAAAAATTAAAAAGAATGAAGAAGAAAGCCTATGGTACTTACTGGACACCAATAAGCAAACAAATGTTCACTTCATGGAAGTTCCAGAAGGGAAGGGATGGGAAGAACCATAGAAAAACATATTTAATGAACTAATAGCTAAAAACTTCCCAAGTATTGGCAGATATATAGACATTCAGATTTATGAAGCTCAAAAGTTACCAAATAGATTCAATCCCATAAAGGTCCTTGCCAAGGCACAGAATATTCAAACTGTCAAAAGTCAACGACAAAGTGAAGATGTAAAAAATAGCAAGAGAAAAGTGTCAAGTCACATTTAAGGAAATTTCCACTAGCCTAATAGCAGGTTTCTTAGAAGAAAACTAATAGGCTAGGTGGGAATGAGATAACATATTCAAAGCGCTGAAAGAAAAAAAAAAAACAACTGCCAGCAAAGTTATTCTTCAGAAATGAAGGAGTAATAGTGTTCCTAGACAAGCAAAAACAGAAGAAATTTATTACCACTACAACAGCCTTACAAGAAATGCTTAAGGGAGTCCTACATTTAGAAGCAAAAGGATAATAACTACCATCATAAAAACACACAAAAAAAATGTAAACTCACTGGTAGAGCAGGTATACAACGAGAAAAAGAAAGGAACCAAACCGTATCACTACAGAAAGCCACCAAGCCACAAAGATAAACAATGAGAGGAAGAAAGGAATGAAAGATCTATAAAACAACCCCAAAACAACAAAATGACAAGAGTAAGTCCTTACCTATCAATAATAACCTTGAATGTAAATAGATTAAATCCCCCAATTAAAAGATATAGAATGGCTGAATGGATTTTTTAAAAAATGACTGAACTATATGCTGCCTACAAGAAATTCACTTCACCTGTACCGACACACATATAAAGTGAAGGGATGGGGTGGGCAGACCGTTTGGGTCCAGGAGTTTGAGACCAGCCTGGGCAACATGACAAAACCCTATCTCTACAAAAAATACAAAAGTTAGCCAGGCATGGTGGTGCATGCCTGCAGTCCCAGCTGCTTGGGAGTCTGAGGTGAAAGTATTGCCTGAGCTTGGGCAGGTAGAGGCTGCAGTGAGCTGTGATTGGACCACTGCACTCCAGCCTAGGCAACAAGAAAGAAAGAAAGAGAAAGAAAGAAAAGGAATAAAGAAAGAGAGAGAGAGAAAGAAAGAAAGAAGGAAGGAAAGAAAGAAGAAAGAAAAAGAAAGAAAGAAAATGAAAGGAGGGAGGGAGGAGGGAAGGAGGGAGGGAAGGGAAGGCAAGGGAGGGAGGGAGGGCAGGAAGGAAGGAGAAAGAGAAGAAAGAGTGAAGGGATGGCAACAGATATTCTACACAAATGGAAACCAAACCAAGCAAGAGCAGCTGTACTTATATCAGATAAAATAGACTTTAAGTTGAAACTGTAAAAAGAGATGAAGATCTTTAAATAATAAGTATCAATTTTGCAAGAGGACATAACAATTGTAAATTACATGCACCCAACACCAGAGGACCTAGAATATAAATCAAATATTATTTCAGCTTAAGGAAGAGATAGACTCTAATACAATAATAGTTGGAAACTTCAACACCCCATTCTCAGTGTTGGGTAGATTATCTAGACAGAAAATCAATGGAGAAACATTGGATTTAAACTGCACTATAGACCAAATGGACCCAACAAGCTATCCAATAGCTTCATATTCTTTTTTTGTTGTTGTTGAGGGGAACGGACAGGATCTCACTCTGTCACTTGCCCAGGCTAGAGTGCAGTGGTGCAATAACAGCTCGCTGCAACCTTGACCTCCTGAGCTCAAGCCATTCTCCTGCCTCAGCCTCTTGAATAGGTGGGGTTACAGATGTGGACCGCCATGCCTAGCTAATTCAAAAAATTTTGTAAGGATTAGAGATGGGGTCTCCTCATATTACCCAGGCTGGTCTCAAACTTCTGGGCACAAGCAAGCCTCTCACTTCAGCTTCCCAAAATGTTGGGATTACAGACATGAGACACTGCAGCTGACCAGAGTACACATTCTTCACAACAGCACATAGAATATTCTTCAACGTAGGTTATATGGTAGGCCATGAAACAGTCCTGACAAATTTTTAAAAATTGAGATCATATTAAGTATCTTTTCTGACCATAATACAATATAATTAGAAATCAACAAGAACGTAGGAAGGAAACTGTATGAATACATGGAAATTAAACAACTTGCTCATGAACAATCAATGGGCAAATGAAAAAATTAAGATGGAAGTTAAAACATTTTTGGAAAAAATGAAAACAGAAGCACGACATACCAAATCTATGGACATATGGAAAGCAGTACTAAGAGGAAACATTAAAACATGGTTACATTAAAACATAGAATGATTTCACATAAACCACCTAACGATTCACCTCAAGGAATTAGAAAAGCAAAAGAAACTATGAGATGAGGCTTGACCAATGAGATTCCAGAGTAGGAAAGAATAAGGTAAATTCTCAACCTATCTCCTCTCCACACACTACTCTGAGGTGAAATTTCTTCTCACAGCCCCTCAAAAAGGCCTGCAAATACACCTGAGGAGCAACCTGTTCTGTTTTTCATGGCTCATTATGAAGTGGAAATCAGTGCTTCAACACAACTTTGCATCTTGGCCAATTTTCCCCTTTCACCCTCACTGCCCTGGGCTTGAATCCCACAGAAAAAGAACAGTGTTTTAATCCTACTTCAAGCTCTGTTTCCTAGAGATCCTGTGCTAAGATAATTATAAAAAACTTGCCCTCAATGCTACATCTCTCCTTCTACTCTCCTTATGTCTCACCTCCTTTGAAACTTTCCAAAGGCAGTATCTTTATCCTTATCTCTGTATCTTTGTTTTCTTATCTGCTATTCATTCCTCAGTCTTGTTTCTTTCTGCCATTTCTCTGAAACTGCTTTCACTAAGATCAATAATGATTTTTTAGCTCTTAAATCCAGAGGATAATTTTCAGCTTTTATCTTACCTCGTTTGTCTGTAGCAGTTGACACTCACCTCGCCTCCTTCTTCAAATATTGTCTTGCCCTGACTTCCAGACAATGTACTCTTGGTTTTTATCTTGCCACTATAGCAGCTCCATTACAGTCACCTTTATATATCTTGTAAGTATTGATATTTACCAGAATTTTGTTCTCAGTCCCCTTCTCTTCCCTCCCCTCCCCTCCTGTTTCGTTACCGTTCCTCACTTTCCCCCCCTAATATCTGTATAAACTATCCCTGGACAATCTTATTCATTCGCATACATAACCTCAAGTGCTGATAACTTTCAAAACTATGTTTTAGATCTAACTTTTCCTCTTGAGTATCAGATTCTTAAAGGAATTTGTCTACTGGATATTTATTCTTGGAGTCCTATTGGCTCCTGAAACTGAACATGTTCAAAAATAAAACTTAGCATCCTTTTCCCACCTGAATCTGTTCCTGTTCCTGCCTTCCCTCTCTCACGGACTGAGGCCTTCATTCCTAAGCCAGAAACTGGGTCCCAGTTTTCTCAGGACTTTTCTGGTTTTAGCATGTGGAATCCCTCAGTCCCATGCAAAGTGGAAGGGTTTGTTCAGAGCTGTCTACACTTTTAAACTGGAACTGCCACATTCTAGAATCCCCTCAGTTCTGAAAATATCAGGAAGATTGGTCTGTCTGTTTTCCACATCGAATCAATTATCAAGACTCATGTGTTATAACTTTTAAATATGTCTAAGTTTGTCTATTTCTCTCCATCTCTGCTGCTATTATACCAGCTCAGGCTATTAACATTTCTTACCTGGATTGCTACAAACTTTCCCTCTGCCTCTAACATTGCTTCCAACAAGCCACTCTCTGAATTGCTGCCAGAATATTCTTTCATTTTTTAATTTTTATTTTATTTATTTATTTTTGAGATGGAGTTTCGCCTTTGTCACCTAGGCTGGAGTGCAATGGCGTGATCTTGGCTTACTGCAACCTCTGCCTCACGGGTTCAAGCAGTTCTCCTGCCTCAGCCTCCCTAGTAGCTGGGATTGCAGGCGTGCACCACCACGCCCAGCTAATTTTTGTATTATTAATAGAGACGGGGTTTCACCATGTTGGCCAGGCTGGTCTTGAACTCCTGACCTCAGATGATCCACCCGCCTTGGTCTCCCAAAGTGCTGGGGTGTGAGCCACTGTGCCTGGCCAGAATATTATTTTAAAATTATAAACCTGATGATGTCATTCCTCTTTGTAAATCTTTTTAACTTTCCTATTTGCCCCAGGATAAGGTGCACACTTTTTAAGACTGCTCTCATAGCCCCTCATAAAATTGTCCTGCTCATTCCTGTAGACTCATCCCTTCTCACTTTCCTCATACACTGTATGTAAGCTCAGATGCCAGCTGTTCCCTGATCACTATTTTAAAAAATATTACACCCTCATAGACATAGAACGCTTGCACGTCATCACATTGTCTTTCTCAAACCCACATTTATAAAAGTCATAGTGAGAAACAGGGAATTTATGCGGAGATGAAGGGGATATTTTATTATACTTGGTATAGAAATAACGATTTGACATTTTTCCCCCCAGATTCTTTCTCAGCTGTGGCACTCCAGAGACTGTTTTTGTCTTTATCTTCCTCCTAAGGCATACGGCCTCTTTGGATCCAGCCGCTACCGTCACTCGAAGTTCTTTACATTTATCTCTTCACTGTACTGAGCAATTTGGCTTTACCCAACTCCATCAAAGGGCTCACCAAAACAAAGTGTTCTTTTATTTCCAGATTCCATTCTTGTTATTTACATTAGTTTTAGCTTGACTATGTCCCTTAAGGTCTTATCTCTCATCCCATGTAGCTTATTAAACTATTTCTTTAAAACATGGTGTTACATTCTTAGAGGAATTCTTGTACTTGGCTGCCAAAAGAGTAAAAGTTTCTTTGTTTTGTTACATGGGTTTCTGCCATATTGATTTTCCTGCTGTTCCCATAGTATTCCTTGTTCTCTCCTACTATGTCTTTGTATAAGCTGCTAAATTTGTTTGGGATACTTTAAAGTGTACCAGTTTTAGATATAGTTTATAGGCTTGACTTGTACAAAAAAATATCTAATTGTATCATGAGTCATTTCAGCATTTTTAATCATCATGGCATGATGAAATTCACTGCATTTGTCTCTAGGGGAATAGGACAAAAACTAATTTCAGTTTTTGAAAATGATTTTCAGGACCTCCAATGAAAGCATATAAAGGACATTAAGGGGCCTAAGAATTATACAGCTTTCAGTTTGATTCTACATTCAAGAACTAGACCAATTAATCAAAATTGCAATTCATAATCCCTTTGAAAACAAAAATATGCAAAACACATGGCCATTGTGCACAGTACACACAATCATATTAGTTTGCAGGTGGGTCATATTCAATTAACTTTATTTTTATTGATAACATAGTTGAGTGTATCTTTATTCTTACTAATGCAAATGATTGAAGGTTTTAAGATGGCAGTGGAATAATTTCTTGCTTTGTATTAAGAGTCACACTGCTTGGGTTTCTCAGTGGCCTTTCTCAGTACTTGAGCCCTTGATCTTCCACCACAGAGGCTGAGTAGTACCTATAAAATATAGGACAACAAAGCAGCTAAAACTTTTGTCATTGAGATGAGCATATTCATCATCTGATTTGAGTGATCAAGAAGACTTTGCCTGAAAACATTGCCAATATCACCTTGAGAATAGTGTAGACAAAAAGAGTACAGAGTTAGAGTTCAGAAACACAGATTTCCCCTCCAGTTATGTTTTCTTTTATATATATATATATATATATATATATATATATATATATATATGGTTGCCTCCATCCCCATCACCTATATCTGGCATTTCTCCCCATGTTATGCATCCCCAACTCCCTACCCCCCACTGTCCCTCCCCTATTTCCCTCCTACAGACCTCAGTGTGTGATGCTCCCCTCCCTGTGTCCATGTGTTCTCATTGTTCAACACCCACCTATGAGTGAGAACATGCGGTGTTTGATTTTCTGTTCTTGTGTCAGTTTGCTGAGAGTGATGGTTTCTAGTTTCATCCATGTCCCTACAAAGGACATGAACTCATCATTTTTTAGGGCTTCGTAGTATTCCATGGTGTATATGTGCCACATTTTCCCTGTCCAGTCTATCATCGATGGGCATTTGGGTTGGTTCCAAGTCTTTGCTATTGTAAACAGTGCTGCAATGATCATTCGTGTGCATGTGTCCTTATAATATATGGACTGTATATTTTTTAAAAGCCTATAAAAATTGTGGCCAATCAAATCTAGTGTTACAGATTAAAATGATACACAGTTAGAAAATGTTATAATGGCTGGATCTGACTCTAACACCTGAAATCACTTATCAATACCGAGATCACTAAAAGTAGGACAACCAAATTTTATGTGCCTTGTCATGTGGTACAAAATCAAGGATACAGAACAATGTGTGGAATAGTCTTGAAGTTTAATGTAATCAAGCTTCTTGGTCTTACCATCAGTTAATAGGAAATGCAGGAGAGAAGGATGTATTCACAACCACAGAAATGCAATCAACCAACTCTTGAATATAAAGATGCACCAAATGACCCCATTTCTTCACCAAAGTGAAAAAATGAAAAGAGAGAGCCGCCAGACTGCTTCAAACCAACAATTCAAAAAAAAAAAAAAAAAAAACCTCAATATTTGAGCCAATTGGAGAAAATTGAACTTAAGTCATTAAGTGACCCTAAGAGATGATTATTAATTGGCACTTTTGCTACATGTGATAATGGCATTATGTGCTTGTGTTTAAAAAGTTCTGATTTCGGCCTTTTGCGGCTGGCGGCGAGCACGGAGAGAACGCCATGAAGGCCTTGGGCACACTGCGAGGGTGCAAGGCGGTGGGTCGCTGCCTGCCCACCCCCAAACGCCACGCACCACCCCTCTACCGCATGCGAATCTTTGCGCCTAATCACGGCGTCGCCAAGTCCCGCTTCTGGCACTTCTTGTCTCAGTTAAGATGAAGAAGCCTTCAGGGGAGATTGTCTACTGTGGGCAGGTGTTTGAGAAGTCCCCCTGCGGGGGAAGCGCTTCGGTGTCTGGCTGCGCTATGACTCCCGGAGCGGCACCCACATGTCCCGGGAATACTGGGGCCCGACCACCGCGGGCGCTGTCACCCAGTGCTACCGGGACGTGGGCGCCCGGCACCGCGCCCGGGCCCACTCCATCCAGATCGTGAAAGGGGAGGAGATCGGAGCCAGCAAGCGCCGCCGGCCGGACGTCAAGCAGTTCCAGGGCTCCAAGATCAAGTTCCCGCTGCCCCACCGCGTCCTGCGCTGTCAGCACAAGACACGCTTCACCACCAAGAGGCCCAACACCTTCTCCTAGGAGTGGGGCCCTCGCCCGCGTGTGCCCCAAATAAACTTAGGAACGCCCCAGTAAAAAAAAAAAAAAAAAAAAAAAATTTATGATTTTTGGCCGGGCGTGGTGACTCACGCCTATAATCCCAGCACTTTGGGAGGCAGAGGCAGGTGGATCACCTGAGATTGGGAGTTCAAAACCAGCCTGGCCAACATGGCGAAAACCCGTCTCTACTAAAAGTAGTGGTGGGTGCCTATAATCCCAGGTACTCAGGGAGGCTGAGGCAAAAGAATCTCTTCAACCTGGGAGGCAGAGGTTGCAGTGAGCCGAGATCACGTCACTGCAATCCAGCCTGGGTGACAGAGGGAGATTCTGTATCCAAAAAAAAAAAAAAAAAAAAGTTCTGATTTTGGCTAGCGGTGGTGGCCACACTTGCAATCCCAGCACTTTGGGAGGCCCAGGCAGATTTATCACCTGAGGTCAGGACTTCGAGACTAGCCTGGCCAACATGGTGAAACCCCATCTGTACTAAAAATACAAAAATTAGCTGGGCGGTTGAGGCAGGAGAATCTCTTGAACCCAGGAGGAGTAGATTGCAGTGAGCCGAGATCGTGCCACTGCGCTCCAACCTGGACCGCAGAGGAAGACTCTGTCTCATAAATAAATAAATAAACAAACAAATAAATAAATAGTTCTGATTTTATGGGTAAAGTGTACATTTCTAGGATCTGCTTTAAAATACTCAACCAAACAGAGAAGAGGAAAAAGACAGATGAAACAAGAATAGTGATAACTAGTGAATTTAGGTGTAGGTTACATAGGATTCATTATGTCATCCTCTAGGCTATAGAGTATGCTTGAAATTTCTATAACTAAAACAAACTGTAATTAACACCAGAACCAAATAAGGGGATTTCTGGAAATGCAGAAATGATTTGACATTAAAAATATTTTACCATGACAAAAAGTTAAAGGAGAAAAGCCATTTGATCAAGTTAATAGGTATTGAAAAGATCTTTTTAAAAGTCAATATATAGTCCTAATTTTAATAACCAAAAAAAGGAGAAACTACAGAGGATTTGCTAAATATATTAGGCTACCTGCACCTGATAAATACCATGCATTTGTTTAAAATGATGTTGTAGGAAAATGACTAGAAACATGGAAATATGTTCATGAACTTACTAAGTGAAAAAAATGTTTACTCAAAAGAGAAACGTATGATCTCATTGGATAGCAACATGTCTACAGAAATGTTAAGAGTGGTTAGATGTGGGTTTGGGTTTGAGTTTGCTTGTGACATTCACTTTCCTTTTTGTACTTAGCTACATTTTCCAAAATGTCCGTGGAGAGCCTATGTTTTTAATCAAGGGAAAGCACACAACGTTATTTTAATTTCGAAATTTCAGACGCTTGTGGTCATTTCCACAGTTATGAATGCACCAATGAACTCTCATCCTACCAACGTTGTTTTTTTTATTTTGTCCAGAAGTCTGTCCCCAAGAGACTTGTCAAATGCCTCATCAGAATTAAAATGCATAGTGTTTGCAGTATTCCCAATGTCATGCCATAATTGTGACAAAAATCAGAGGCCCTGTTGAACAACAGTGTTCACATTTGCTATGGTTTGAATATCCCCTTCGAACCTCATGTTCAAATGTAATTGCCAGTGTAACCGTGTCGGGAAGTGGGGCCTTAAAGAAACGATTAGGTCATGAGGGTATGCCTTATAAGTGAATTAATCAGTGCCATTATCACAGGAGTAGGTTAGTTAACCTGGGAGTGGGCTCCTGAGAAAAGGATGAATTTGGCCCCATATCCCCTGTCTGTGCTGAGCGCTTGCTCACTGTGTGATGCCTTCCACTATGGGATAAAACAGCAAGAAGGACCTCACTAGATGTCAGCACCATGCTCTTGGACTTTCCAGTCTCTAGAACCATGAGCCAAATAAACTTTTCTTTATAAATGACCCAGTCTGTGGTATTCTGTTATAGCAGCAGAAAAGGGACTAAAACAATATTCAATACCTGAAACCGCTCTGCAGTAATTAAATTATATTGATTGTATTTTCCAATAGTTTCTATGTTACAGCTGCATCCATATGGTACCAGGTCTGAGAAAATACAAAAATAGAATCCGTTTTCATATGGCAGGGGTTCAGGAATTTATTTTGTTTTTCTTTTTATTGAGACAGGGTCTCACTTGGTCACCCACGTTGGAGAGCAGGGATGTAATCATGATCCACTGCAGCCTTGACCTACTGAACTCAAATGATCCTCCCACCTCAGCCTCCTGAGTAACTGCAACTATAGTTCTGTACCACCATGCATGGCCAATTTATTTTTATTATTTGTAGAGAACCTCCTCCTGGGTTCAAAAGATTCTCCTGCCTCAACTGCCCAGCTAATTTTTGTATCTTTAGTACAGATGGGGCTTCACTACCTGTATTGCCCAGGCTGGTTTTAAACTCCTGGACTCAAGTAATCCTCTCATGTCAGCCTCTCAAAGTGCTTGGATTATAGGCATAAGCCACCATACCCAGCCTTATTTTTTTATTTTTTAATGATATTATAAAGAACAATAAACGCTATAGTGCATTTTAGAATAACTTCTATCCAAAGTGAATTAAAATTTCAGTAAAAGGGGTAGTTTCAGTTCTCAAAGAAAGGTAGTACTTCATGAGATATGACTTTGCTGTGAGTATATAAGAGATAAACCCATAATTTTTTAACTAAATAATAAATGAATTACTAGAAAACAGAATTAAGTTTTGTTGTGAATTGTGTTGCTAAAAATATAATTGTATGTACCATGCACTGATATTTAGAAGTACTGAAAAGACGAAAAAAAAAGTCAACTAAGAAGAAATCAGCATCCTCCTAAGTTGCATGTTTTCCAAAAGACAGTCATCGAGCCTGACACTGTAGTTCCATTCGTAAATAAGATCGAGTTTCTCTCTATAAGCAGATTTGGTTTATTTTCAGTCTAATTATTAAATTTCTATGGTAGATATAAACTTGCTTACAAAAGAGTATTTCCTAAGTTAAAGTTTTACAATTCATCTTTAAAAATAAGCTCCAGAGGCCAGGAGCGGTGGCTTACACCTGTAATCCCAGCACTTTGGGAAGCCAAGGTGGGCAGATTATCTGAGGTCAGGAGTTTGAGACTAGCCTGGCCAACATGGTGAAACCCCATCTTTACTAAAAATATAAAAATTAGCCCGGCATGGTGGCACATATCTGTAATTCCAGCTATTCAAGAGGCTGAGGCAGGAGAATCCCTTGAAACCAAGATGCAGAGGTTGCAGTGAGCCAAGATCGCACCGTTTCACTCCAGCCTGGGCAACAGATCAAGACTACTCTGTCTCAAAAAGATTAAATAAAATAAATAAAAATACAAATAAGCTCCAGAGGGCTGAACATAGTGGCTCACGGCTGTAATCCCAGCACTTTGGGAGGCCAAGGCAGGCGGATCATCTGAGGTCAGGAGTTCAAGAACAGCCTGACCAACATGGAGAAACTCCATCTCTACTAAAAATACAAAATGAGCCAAGCAGGGTGGCGCATGCCTGTAATCCATCCCAGCTACTCGGGAGACTGAAGTAGGAGTATCACTTGAACCCGGGAGGCAGAGATTACCGTGAGTTGAGATTGTGCCATTGCACTCCACTCCGGCCTGGGCAACAAAAGTAAAACTCTGTCTCAAAAAAAAAAAAAAAAACTACTATAGAGACATTATTGAGCTGAAGGAACGATATATAGACTCCATCCTCATTCAATAACTAAACCCCCAATTATCACAAAGATTATTGTGATTTCAGGGGGAGCTTGGTCTGATGATGGCCAGTTGGACTGCATGCTAAATGAAACGTAGAAATATTATTTAGCACTGACTACTGACCTTTCTGCTATATTTAGTTTTTTTGTATCCCTAAAAATATAAAATGGACTTAAATATGCTCATTTTCCACATGACCAGAACAGACTTGATGTAAGATGATCCTTGGCCAGTGTGGCCTGGGAACTGTATGGTACTATGTTCTGGATTTTTCTTCTAATAATAGAAATACATTGATCCAAGTGCTCATGTAGTCTAAATTAAACATATTGAGGCCGGGTGTGGTGGCTCACACCCGTAATCCCAATACTTTGGGAGGCCGAGGTGGGTGGATCACGACGTCAAGAGATCGAGACCATCCTGGCCAACATGGTGAAACCCTGTCTCTATAAAAATACAAAAATTAGCTGGGCATGGTGGTGCATGCCTGTAGTCCCAGCTACTCAGGAGCCTGAGGCAGGAGAATTGCTTGAACCCAGGAGGCAGAGATTGCAGTGAGCGAAGGTCGTGCCACTGCACTCCAGCCTGGCACCTGGTGACAGAGTGAGACTCTGTCCCCCAAAAAAAAAAGTGTCGAATCTCTGCATAAATTGTTGAACTGTTATCTTAATGAATACGTCTTACCCTACATGTTCTCATCCTTTTGACACAACTTCCAAACCACAGATTGGAGAAACATATAAAACTGAAAGTGAGAATTTATAATACCGAAAGTTTCAACTCGAGCAAAGTTTTGACTAATACCATAAGACTTACATTAATAATAGTATCGTTTATCATTTAATTCCAGTGACTTCAAGAGCTACATGATATATCAAAGACTTTAACAAACTGCCATTTTTTTAGTAGTCTTATAAAATGTTTGATGTATGTTACACTGGTTCATCATGCAGTTTTAGAAACTGGGAGAAAAGGCCAGGCACGGTGGCTCACGCCTGTAATTCCAACACTTTGGGAGACCTGCTGAGGTCAGGAGTTCAAGATCAGCCTGGCCAATATAGAGAAACCCCATCTCTACTAAAAAATACAAAAATTAGCCTGGCATGGTGGCTCATGCCTCCAATCTCAGCTACTCAGGAGGCTGAGGCAGGAGAATCGCTTGAACCCAGGAGGTGAAGGTTGTAGTGAGCCGAGATTGCTCCACTGCACTCCAGCCTAGCAGCAGAGCAAGACTCTGTCTCAAAAAAAATAAAATAAAATAAAATAAAGAAAAATAAAGAAAAAAGAAAGAAAGAAACTGGGGCAAAGCAGGACATTTAGCCTACTTTTCTTTTTACTGTAACAATTTTAAGGCAAAGTTACAGATGCTAGTCTGTATTATATGATAGGATATTATAAAGCATTAGTCTTTAGGGTTAATTTGCTATTTTTGTGTTTTTGTTTCTTGCCAATGTAAAATTTATTAGGGGAGATGAAAGTAGACACACACACACACACACACACACACACACACACAGAGTACAGCAAAGCAGAGCCCAGTGGTAACATCAATAAATTCTTTACAGCAAAAGGATTGTTTCCATTACCAAGTTATTCACATTAAATTTATTTGTGAAATTTTAGGTAAATGGTTCCCTTCAGGCCGGGCACAGTGGCTCATGCCTGTAATCTCAGCACTTTGGGAGGCCGAGGCAGGGGGATCACCTGAGGTCAGGAGTTTGAGACCAGCCTGGCCAACATGGCGAGACCCTGTCTCTAGCAAAAATACAAAAATTAACCAGGCATAGTGGCGGACGCCTGTAATCCCAGCTAGCCAGGAGAATCACTTGAACACCAGGGCCGGAAGTTGCAGTGGGCAAGATCGCCCCATGTCACTCCAGCCTGGGGAAAGAGAGAAACTCCATCTAAAATTAAAAAAAAAAAAGTTCTTGTTCTCTTCAATTAAGCACTCTCCTGAAAGATTTTATCCAGAATCTATAGTGATAGCCATCCCCTCTCTCCTGAACTCCAGATCCATATTTCTACCTGCTTCCTGATCATTTCCATCTAAATTATCCACAGGTCATGTACCAACTCAGAGCTCATCCACCCAACCTATGGACTCCTAAGCTCAGAAAATAGCATTGCCATCCGCGTAGCCATGCGGTCGTGAGGGTGGGAAATTTCTTCTCCCTGCCCGTGCTTACTTAGGCACCAAGTCCCACAGAGCCTATGAAACATCCCTCAAGTTTATATACTCTATTATGTTACCAATGGCTTTATCCTATTCAGGTCATCCTTTCCTGTCGAGAATAATATATTGAAAGATGCTCAACAGGCTGGGGGCAGTGGCTCACACCTGTAATCCCAGCACTTTGGGAGGCCTAGGTGGGTGGATCATGATGTCAGGAGTTCAAGAACAGCCTGGGCAACGTGGTGAAATCCCATCTCTACTAAAAATACAAAACTTAGCTGGGCATGGTGGCGGGCGCATGTAATCCCAGCTACTGGGAGGCTGAGGCAGAGAATTGCTTGAACTCCGGAGATGGAGATTAGAGTGGGCCAAGATCGCGCCATTGCACTCTAGCCTGGGTAACAAAGCGAGACTTCTTCTCAAAAAAAAAAAAAAAAAAATGCTGAACAGACCTCTATTTCTGGCCCAGATGAAGTAACGTCTGGCTAATTTTAAAGTCTGATGTAGAGATGGAGTCTTACTATGCTGCCTAGGCTCTTCTCAAACTCCTGGCCTCAGGAGATCCTCCAGCCTTGGCCTCCCAAAGCACTGGAATTACAGGCAAAGCATACATATTCTTTATAGGTACACATAGATTTTTGCTTTTGTTTTTGTTTTTGTTTTGAGAGAGAGTCTTACCCTGTCACCCAGACTGAAGCGCAATGGCTCGAACTCAGCTCATTACAACCTCCACCTCCTGGGTTCAAACGATTCTTCTGCCTCAGCCTCCTGAGTAGCTGGGATTACAGGCACCCACCACCATGCCCAGCTAATTTTCGTATTTTTAGTAGAGATAGGGTTTCACCATGTTGGCCAGACTGGTCTTGAACTCCTGACCTGGTGATCCACCCACGTCGGCCTCACAAAGTGCTAAGATTACAGACATGAGCCATCATGCCCAACCTAGTGCACATGATTTTTACAAATATCACCCATATTCTGAGCCATAAAACAAGTCTCAACAAATGTAAGAGAATTTACATCATACAAAGTATGTCTTCTGATCACGATGGAATCAAATTAGAAATTAATAACAGAAAAACATATGGAAAATCCTCCAAAATTTGGAAATTAAATACACTGGTAAATGTCTTCTGGGTCAAAGAAGAAACCAAAAGCAATCTAAGAAATGATTTTGAATAAGAAAATGAAAAAACACAACTTTGAAAATAAACGGACGGACTGGTACAGTGTCTCACACTTGTAATTTCAGAACTTTGTGAGGCTAAAGCAGGAGGATCACTTAAGGCCAGGGATTCAACACCAGCCTAGGTGACATAGCAAGATCCCATGTCTACAAAATAATTTTTAAAAATTTTTTAAAAAGAAAATATATGGATTGCAGCTACAGCAGTATTTAGAAGGAAATGTAAAGCACTGATCACCTATGTTAGTAAAACTAAAGGTCTCAACGCAATGACCTCAACTTTCCCATAAGAGACTAGGGGCTGGGCGCAGTGACTCATGCCTGTAATCCCAGCACTTTGGGAGACCGAAGGGACAGATCACGAGGTCAGGAAATTGAGACCATCTTGGCCAGCATGGTGAAACCCTGTCTGTACTAAAAATACTAAAATTAGCTGGGCGTGGTAACTCGTGCCTATAATCCCAGCTGCTCAGGAGGCTGAGGCAGGAGAATCACTTGAACCAGGAAGGCAGAGGTTGCAGTGAGCCGAGATCAGGCCATTGCACTCCAGCCTGGGAACAGTGTGAGACTCTGTCTCAAAAAAAAAGAAATACTAGGAAAAAAAAATGAATAAAGACCAAAATAAGTAGAAGTAAATAATAAAGATTAAAATAAATATAAATGAAATTTAAAAGAAAAAAAAAGGAAAGACAGTAGTGAAACCAAAGTTGGTTCTTTGAAAAAATATAAAAATTGATAAACATCTACAAAAATTGATCAGGAAATAGAGAAGAAAGATATTACAATATCAGGAATGAGATAAAAATGAATATTTGTTTGGGAGGCCAAGGCAGGCAGATCATGAGGTCAGGAGTTCGAGACCATCCTGGCCAAACATGGTAAAACCCCATCTCTACTAAATATACAAAAATTAGCTGGATGTAGTGGCACGTGCCTGCAGTCCCAGATACTCGGGAGGCTGAGGCAGAAGGATTGCTTGTACCCAGGAGGCAGAGGTTGCAGTGAGCCAAGATTGTGCCACTGCACTCCAGCTTGGTGACAGAGCAAGACTCCATCTCAAATAAATAAATAAATATTTCAACAATTTTATGCTAATAAATTTGACAATTTAAATGAACTGGACAAATGCCTTGAAAGACACCAACTATCACAACTCACTTAAGAGGTAATAAATAACTCGAATATTCCATCATCTAATTAACAAAATAAATTTGTAGTTAAAGATCTTCCAAAAAAGAAACCTCCCTGCCCAGATGGCTTCATGAGTAAATTTTACCAAACACTTAAGAAAGAAATAATAATTCAACAGAAAATCTCTATAAAAACTGAAAATGAGGAAACACTTCTGAACTTCTATGAAGACAGGATTACTCCATTATCAATATTAGAAAATAATATTACAAAAAAATTACAGACAAAAGTCCTTCATGAGCAAAATTTTTAAAAGTAATTGAACAAACTGAAACCAAATACATACGAGAAAGATAAACCTCATAAGCAAATGGAGTTTATCTCAGGAATGCAAGGCTGGTTTAACACTTGAAAACAAATCAATGTAATTCAGCATACTAACAAACAAACAACAAATCACCTCAATAAGTGCAGAAAGATCACCTGACAAAATCCAATGTGAATTTACGACAAAAACTCTTTCTTTTAGACAGAGTATCCCTCTGTCACCAGGCTGAGTGCAGTGGCACGATCTTGACTCACTGTAACCTCTGCCTCCCAGGTTCAAGTGATTCTCCTGCCTCAGCTTCCCAAGTAGCTGGGATTACAGGCATGTACCACCACACCCAGCTAATTTTGTTCCGTATTTTTAGTAGAGATGGAGTTTCACTGTGTTGGCCAGGATAGTCTTCATCTCTTGACTTCATGATCCACCTGCCTCAGCCTCCCAAAGTGCTGGGATTACAGGCATGAGCCACTATGCCTGGCCCAGTAAAAACTCTTAAGAAATTAGAATAGAAGGAAAATTTCTTAAGCTGATAAGAGCACCCATTAAAAAACCTACAGCTAATAACATGCTTAGTGGTGAAAGATTGAATGCTTTTCCCCTAACATCAGTGACGCAACAAGAATATCTTCTGTCCTTACTTTTGTTCGTTGTGTTAGAGATTTTAACCAAAGATTTAAGACAAAAAAATAAGTAAAAGGCATCCAGATTAAGAAGGTGTAAATAAAACTGTCTTTATTAGCAGATCATCTATGTAACAAATACAATGAATTCTATACAGAAGCTACTGGAACTAATAAGTGAGTTGAGAAAGGTTGTGGGATTAAAATTATGTGAATTTCAATATGTGACATTTAACTGTATTTCTACATACTAACAACAAAATCAGAAATTTAAATAGGGTTGGGCGTGGTAGGTCATGAGCCAACCAAAAACAAAGAGTACTTACTATGTAATTTCATTTACATAAAATTCTAGAAAATGCAATCTCATCTATAGTGACAAAGGGCAGATCAGTTGTTGCCTGGGGTAGGAGAAGGAGGAGACGTCACAAAAGAACATAAGGAAACCTTTGGAGAGTGATAGATACATTCATTTTCTTGATATTGGTGATGATGGTTACTTGGCTGTATACATATGCAAACTTTATCAAAACGTGCACTCTAGTCAAGAGATCGAGACCATCCTGGCCAACGTGGTGAAACCCCAGCCCTACTAAAAATACAAAAATTAGCTGAGCATGGTGGCGCACCTGTAGCCCCAGCTACTTGGGACACTGAGGCAGGAGAATCACTTGAACCCAGGAGGCGGAGATTGCAATGAGCCAAGATCGCACCACTCACATAGAGCGAGACTGCGTCTCAAAAAAGAAAAAAAAAGGTGCATTCTAAATACGTGCATTTTGTTGTATGTCAATTATACCTCAGTTAAGCAGATTTTGGAGTGGGGAAAAAAAGGCTTGTAACTAATCTCCATGACTCCAGTGTCTTGAATTGTCAAACTTGTCAGTATTTAAGTAATTTTGGATGTTCAACCCCATCAAGCTTTCAGATGACTACAGCCCCAGACACTGATTATGACTCTAGGAGAGACCTCAGGGGACACCCATCCAACTAAGCCAAATCAGCCCAAAAAACTATGACCCACTAAGGTTTATTTTTAGTCACTGAGTTTTGGAGAGAAATATGTCACACAGCAATACATCACCAGAACAGTGGGTTTTAAGGTTTTATTCATTTGTTTTTTCTCAGTCAAAACTTTCCTATATACAGAACCTTATAATTTAGTCGAATATAATAAACAGATAAAAGTAAAACTGCTGGCCCGGGGCAGTGGCTCACACCTGTAATCCTAGCACTTTGGGAGGCTGAGGTGGGCAGATCACCTGAGGCCAGGAGTTTAAGACCAGCCTGACCAACATGGTGAAACCCTGTCTCTCTACTAAAAATACAAAAAATTAGCCAGGCATGGTGGTGAGCGCCTGTAATCCCAGCTACTCGGGAAGCTGAGGAAGGAGAATCGCTTGAACCCAGGAGGTGGAAGCTCCAGTGAGCCGAGTTTGTGCCACTGCACTCCAGCCTGGGTGACAGAGCAAAACTCTATCTCAAAAAATAAAAATAGAAAAAGTAAAACTGCTTTGGCTAAAATGGGAGTTGAAGAACTTAGAGTCCTATTTAGCTAGGCTTCCCTGAGTGATTCCTGAGCGAAGAGTGGTTCTCGGAGCACCCCTACCCCAGAATTTCTCCTTTCTCAGGTGGGAACTGAGGACAAAAAGATTGTCAACACAAGCTATCGATCTGTGACTAAACCCTAGGTGTCTTTATTCACAATTAACTTCACCATGCTATTGAGAATAGAAAAATGTCATAAGCATATGTAAAATATCAGGTGTTAAATCAGAATATGAGTGAAGTAAAAAAGTCAGGAAAGTACATTGTGTATATCCTTTTTTTTTTTTTTTTTTGAGACAGACTCTTGCTCTGTTGCCAGGCGTCAGGCTGGAGTGCAGTGGCACAATCTAGGCTCACTGCAACCTCCACTTCCTGGGTTCAAGCCATTCTCCTGCCTCAGCCTCTTGAGTAGCTGGGACCACAGGTGCGCGCCACCACGCACAGCTAATTTTTGTATTTTTTAGTAGAGACAGGGTTTCACCATGGTCTCAATCTCTTGACCTCGTGATCTGCCCGCCTCGGCCTCCCAAAGTGCTGGGATTACAGGCTTGAGCCACCGCGCCTGGCCGCGCATTGTGTATATCTTGACGAACCTAACCACAAATCATTTTTTTTTGCCCAAGATTAAAGGAAATATTGGGTATTTGATCTGATATTTCCACTAAGACACATTAGCACTGGTATTCCTTAATATATATTGGCCATTTTTGTGTTCGTGATGCATAAAAACAACCCGGGAAATAGGCTGAACTTGAAATAAAAATAATTTATTACTTTTAGTGAATAAAATCACTACGCCCTGCTTATACTGCCAAATGGAAGTATCTAATTCTTCTTAGGAGGCCTCTTTCACCCTTTTTTTCTTTTTTTGTACTAATGGTGCAAAAATGGTGTAATAAGTTCTGTGTAATGGCCTTTCATATCGTATATTGAAATCAAATACTCAGTTTTCAATCTCTACCTCAGATTTGACATGGTTATGCTGATAAGTAGTAAAAAAAATAGATCTAGAAGAGACACACTTCCAACAAATACGATACATTTATTTTAAAATAATATGAGTCCGGAAAACAAACACAGCCAAAACATACCTTAGAACTTGGCTATAGGCCGGGTCCGGTGGCTCACACCTGTAATCCAAGCACTTTGGAGGCCAAGGTGGGCGGATCATCTGAGGTCGGGAGTTCAAGACCAGCCTGACCAACATGGTGAAACCCCATCTTAAAAAAAAAAAAACAAAACTTGGCTATAAATCTCAGTGGCCGGTTCTCTGAACTACAGCAGTAGGATTGTTTCCACGGCAAAAATTTAAGTCTTGCCTAACACTGAGGTGAGAAGACCATTTCATTAACACAGGTATGACTTAGGATGGTAGCAGAGCCAGACCTGTGTACATTGAAACTGCCATTCTCTACATGTAAACACAATCTCGGGTTCTGTACCAGCACTGCATCTCGAGCTGATATTTACAAATGTTTGTTCACCAACTTGGTATCTCACTACACCATTCCTGCAGCTGCAATTGAATTTCAAAGTTATACAGAAAGAATTGTTTTATAAAAATTTTTATTACAGTTTGCTAAATGAAAGCAAAAGCAGAATAATCAATTTATAAACTAAAATTAAAATTATGGACACTATATAAATGGTTTCTTTTTAAAACTCTTCAATTAAGTACTGCTTTTACCCAGACCAAGAATATTTTGAAAGCATGAATGAAATGGAAAGCAAAATCAATGATGTCAATGAGCTTATTTTACTTTTTTTTTTTTAACATTTCTTTTTCTCAAGATGGAGTCTTGCTTTGTCACCCAGGCTAGAGTACAGTGGCATGATCTCGGCTCACTGCAACTTCCGTCTCCTGGGTTCAAGCAATTCTCCTGCCTCAGCTTCCCAAGTAGCTGAGATTACAGGTGCGTGCCATCACACCCAGCTAATTTTTGTATTTTCAGTAGAGACGGGGTTTCACCATGTTGGCCAGGCTGGTCTCGAACTCCTGACCTTGTGATCCACCTGCCTTGGCCTCCCACAGTGCTGGGATTACAGGTGTGAGCCACTGCTCCCGGCCTTATTTTACTTTTTAGCATGTATGAGAGTATGACATCTAGACCCATGTGTCAATTGCTTTTTTAAAATATGCGTATTTAAAATGGAAGGATTACAAAATTCAGTAATGGTATAGATTGAATAAATAAAAATTTAGTTTTAGGTTTCAAGATAAAACCATAAGCAATAAATTATTTTGGGTTTTTTTGTTGTTTTTTTTCTTTTTTCTGTTTCCCTAACCTCCCTCGCCCTCCAAATTATTTTGTTTGAATGCTTCAGTTCTAAGTAGTAGTATAAACGAAGTTCACTGCTGAATCTTACGGTCAAAGCTTTCATATTTCTTCTCTTTCAGGTCAGTAAATAAAACATTTTTCATGCCTATGTTTTGAAAAGAATCATAATCAAAATTGAAAACAACAGTGCAAGTCTCTTGAACTCCAAAATGAATCATTAAAGTATGATTAATACTATTAACTCTTTTGTACTGCAAGAATTACTTGGGCACTTAGCCAATATTTACAACATACAGCTATATGAGAAACTTAGTCATCTGTTTTTAGGTGCATAAATGTCTAAACCTATTAATTCTCAATGAGAGATGAATATAGAATAAGCTAAAAACATTTTTCAAACTAGCCACAATCCCTCTCTCTATCAGACTAGGGACAGGGGAAACGTAAATGCTTGGGAAAACTTCTAGCTTAATCAGAAAGTTATGCCCCTCACCTTGCTAAACCCCTTCCTAAGAACTCCTCTAATCATCTTTACGATGATCTTCTGCAAATAAAGATTCAGCAATAATAATTGTAATAAAATAATGGCAACACCTTGTATTAAATGTTACTTTGCTATTTACAAAGTCCTTTCATTTAATTATTTCATCTGACACAATAGCTCTACGAAATAGTCATGGTAGATGCAATCAACTCATTTTACAGCTGAGAATTCCTTTCACTTATTTGAAGGAAAAAAAATATATATATATTGAAGGGATAGATAGATAGATAGATAGATAGTAGCTGGGATTACAGGTGCATGCCACCACACCCGGCTAATTTTTGTACTTTTAGTAGAGATGGGGTTTCAACATGTTGGCCAGGCTGGTCTCAAACTCCTGACCTTGTGATCCACCTGCCTCTGCCTCCCAAAGTGCTGGGATTACAGGTATGAGCCACTGCTCCCAGCCTTATTTTACTCCCATTATTAATGCTGTCCTTTCTTCTCTCTTCAGCAAACTGCAGGCCTCCCCAGTCACAGACCCTCCTTCTCCCTTCACAATGCACAGCCTTGCCATGGGCCACATCTGAAACTATTGAAACTATTGGAATTATATATATATAAGCTATATATATCTCCTATATATATATATATATATATCCCTCTAATAGTTTTAGCTATATATACTAGAGCTGGGGCTAGAATTTAAGATTATCTGATGCTCAGTCCAGTTCTCTTTCCCTGTACAATACAGTTTTCCCAAACTTTTTTTTTTTTTTTTTTTGAGACAGAGTCTAGCTCTGTTGCCAGGCACCAGGCTGGAGTATAGTGGCGCGATCTCGGCTCACCGCAACCTCCGCCTCCTGGGTTCAAGCAATTCTCCCGCCTCAGCCTCCCGAGTAGCTGGGACCACAGGCACATGCCACCATGCCCAGCTAATTTTTGTATTTTTAGCAGAGACGGGGTTTCACCATGTTGGCCAGGATGGTCTCGATCTCTTGACCTCGTAATCCACCCGCCTCAGCCTCCCAAAGTGCTGGGATTACAAGCGTTAGCCACAGCACCCAGCCTGAATTTTTTCTAAGTTGTTTTAACTTAAATGCAAGTCAAATTCTTCATTTAGTTTCCGCTCATACAATTCCAATTTCTGGGTTAAGAATTCTGAAAACATGAAACGAAATAAAATGTGAACAAAGCATAGATTTACAAACATTCTTAAGCATGGGTTCACCAAAGGCAACCCAAAAGGAAAAAGGGTGTAACCTAATGCTGTATTTCAAAAAGTGGTAATTAGGGAAAGGAAGACAATAGTCTGAGAGAAACGAGAGAGCTGGTTTAACTCCGCTATTAAGCAGAAGTTCAGCTCCCCCAAAGTCATATTAGCTTCTTAAAATAAACAGAAGAAGCCAGGCGCGGTGGCTTATGCCTGTAATCCCAGCACTTTGGGAGGCTGAGGCAGGCGGATCACCTGAGGTCAGGAGTTCGAGACCAGCCTGACCAATATGATGAAACCCCGTCATAAAAATTAAATTAAATTAAAAATAAAATATAATAAACAGAAGAAAAAGTACTGAGATTCGAACCCTTGCCCAAGAGAAAATCACATTGAATACAGTGGGAATCAAGTCAAGAAGTCTTCCGCGTCGTAACAGAGTCAAGCCTGAACTGAACTGAGCAAGCAGGAAAACAATGAAAATAAATGCAATGGAAGCTCTGAAAATGTACTAGAGGAAAAGAAAGAAAGAAAGAAGAGAGAGAGAGAGAGGGAGGGAGAGAGGGAAGAGAAGGACAGAAAAGACCTTGAAGAAAAATCAACTTGAAGATCAGAAGGAAATTATTAACATTTGTTTCATGCCATAACATACATTAATGAGACTATTAATTCAATAAAGTGTGAGCTCAAAGAGATGATAAAACCACAGAATGAGATTAAAAGGAAGATGATACTGAAACTATATCATCATAGAACTGACCAATAAACTAGAAGATGGCAAGGAAGAATAGATACCACTGAATATAAAATTATAGGGGCACAGTGGCTCATGCCTGTAATCTCAACACTTTGGGAGGCTGAGTTGGGTGGATCACGAGGTCAAAGGATCGAGACCATCCTGGCCAACATGGCGAAACCCTGTCTCTACTAAAAATGCAAAAATTAGCTGGGTGTGGTGGTGTGTGCCTGTAGTCCCAGCTACACGGGAGGCTGAGGCAGGAGAATCACTTGAACCCAGGAGGGGGAGGTTGTAGTGAGCCGAGATTGCACCACTGCACTCCAGCCTGGGTGACAGGCTGCGAGACTCCGTCTCAAAATAAATAAATTAATTAAATAAAATAAAATTACAAAGCATAAAATATGAATTCAAGTAGAATAAAAATAATGCTAATAAATGAATTGGCCAGGTGTGGTGGTGCACGCCTGTAATCCCAGCACTTTGGGAGGCCGAAGTGGATGGATCACATGATATCAGGAGTTTGAGACCAGCCTGACCGACATGGAGAACTCACATCTCTACTAAATACAAAAAATTAGACGCGTATGGTGGTGCATGCCTGTAATCCCAGCTGTTTGGGAGGCTGAGGCAGGAGAATCACTTGAACCAGGGAGGCAGAGGTTGTAGTCAGCCGAGATTGCACCATTGCAACAAGAGCAAAACTCTGTCTAATAAATAAATAAATAAGTATACAAAGGAAGGAAGGAAAATAAAGGATTCAAATTCCAACTAATGATCATTGGTGTCTCTGTGCTAGAGAAAACTACAAATGAAGAAAGAGCTGTGGTGAAAGCCATACAGCAGAAAAATCTCCACACTCTCACCCCAAGTGAAGGGAAAAAAAATCTGGATATACAAATCAGTTCCAAGAAAATTGTATATAGAAGGCTCAGTATAGAAACTACCTTGGTTAATAACTACTGAACATCAAGTACAAAGAAAGGATTCTTTAGATATCCAGGAAAGCACATCGCCCACTGTAATGGTTAATTTTATGTGTCAACTTGACTGGGCCATAGGGTGCCCAGATGTCTGGCAAACATTATTCTGGGTATGTCTGTCCAATGTTTCTGGGTGCGATTTCAATTTATAGACTGAGTAAAGCAGATGGCACCCCCAATGTCAATAATCAACTGAAAACATGACTAGAACAAAAAGGCTGAAGAAGAGCTAATTCTTTCTACCTGGTAACGAGCTTTTCTAGTCTTGTGATTCCATCTAAAACAGCGGTTCTTCCTGGGTGTCAAGCCTGCTAGCATTGAGAGTGAACTGTTAGAACCCTCAGTTCTCCTGGTTCTCAGGACTTCAGGTTCAGACTCAGACGGCTTTCCTGGGACTGCAGCTTGCTGTCTCCAGGTCTTGGGATTTCTCAGCTTGCATAGTTGCCTAAGCCAATTCCTTATAATAAATCACACAAACAGACGCACACACGCACATCCTACTGGTTGTGTTTCTCTGGAGAATCCTGACTAGCACACATGTACGAAGGTGAGAAAAATCAGACTGGCTTCCCATGTATCCCTGGTAACGTATAATGGCAGCGACTAGAGAAACAGCCACAAATTCTAATGAAAAGAAACTGCGGCCGGGCGTGGTGGCTCACGCCTGTAATCCCAACACTTTGGGAGGTCAAGGAGGGTGGATCCCCTGAGGTCAGGAGTTCAGGACCAGCCTGGCCAATATGGTGAAACCCTGTCTCTACTAAAAATACAAAAATTAGCCGGGCATGGTGGTGTGCCTGTAATCCCAGCTACTCAGGAGGCTGAGGTGGGAGAATTGCTTGAATCTGGGAGGCAGAGGCTGCAGTGAGCCGAGATCACTCCACTGCACTCCAGCCTGGGCAACAGAGCGAGACGCCATCTCAAAAAAAAGGAAAAAACAAAGAAAAGAAACAGATTCAGTCATCGCATCTTTCTAGTATAAAGATAATAACAGGTAGTTTTAAACATAAAAGAACTGGGAATATCACCAAAGTGCCTTCTTGAAAAAATATCTGACAATGAAATCTAAGCAAATAAGAGGTGAATCAAAGTAAAGATCAGAGAAGCTTTGGTACAAAGATTGGTGGGGAACAATACTTCCATTTAAACCAAGAAGTTATACTAAAATAGTGGAAACTGTAATTACAGAAAGTAAACATTGTAAATCTGGATAACTTGAAAATAATAATATAACAGCCAATGAAGATGGGCAAAAGAGGAGACAAAATACCAATAATGTTCACACTTTATACTACCTAAAATTGAGAGGAAAATACTTTTTAAAAAATTATTTTATTTATTTTATTTTTTTGGAGATAGAGTCTCACTCTGTCACCCAGGCTGGAGTGCAGTGGCACGATCTCGGCTCACTGCAACCTCTGCCTGCCGGGTTAAAGCGATTCTCCCGCTTCAGCCTCCTGAGTGGTTGGGATGACAGGCATACACCACCACGCCCGGCTAATTTGTGTATTTTTAGTAGAGACGGGGTTTAGCCATTTTGGCCAGGCTAGTCTCAAACTCCCGACTTTAGGTGATCCACCCACCTAGGCCCCCAAAAATTGAGATTAAGGCGTGAGCCACCGCACCCAGCCAGAAAATACTTTTAAATGTTCTTTATAACCTCTTTTATAACGTTAGAGGAATATTTTAGGAAATATTTCTCAGGGAGGAGAAACATTATTTTTGAAGTTCAACAATTCCTCAGTTATGTTTCATTTTATTTTTCTTCTGTTGAATTCAACAGTTTTTATTGAGAAATAGTACTTATGCCATGATGACATTTTTATACAATATCACTATTTGAATGCATGCATAGAAAGAGGCAAGTCCCTTTGGTGTTAACTGTGGCAGTGTCTAGGTGATGGTATTTTAGGTGATTCACTTTTACTTTTCATTTTTACTTTCCTAAATAGTTTGAATTATTTTTCAAAACAGTTAAGCAGTTAAAAAAATATATACTAGGCCGGGTGCAGTGGCTCACGCCTGTAATCCCAGCACTTTGGGACGCTGAGGCGGGTAGATCACTTGAGGTCAAGGGTTCAAGACCAGCCTGGCCAATGTGGTGAAACCCTGTCTCCACTAAAAACACAAAAATTAGCTGGGCATGGTGGTACACACCTGTAATCTCAGCTACTTGTGAGGCTGAGGTGGGAGGATTGCTTGAACCCAGGAGGCAGAGGTTATAGTGAGCGGAGATCATACCACTGCATTCCAGCCTGGGCCACAGGGCCAGACTCTGTCTCAAAAAAATAATTAATTAATTAATTTAAAAAAATACTAGAAGCTAAAATGCAAATTACCTGATACATATGTAACTGTTCTTTGTTTTTCTAAAATAAATTTTCAGTTTCCAAAAATATCAAGTTGCCCCCTAGTTATCTTTTTGCTATTAAATATTTGATGCAGTGCTTACAAAAAAATGACTCAAAAGTCTTTCATACACTCTTGCCTATACTCTCTCTCAATGGAGGAGAGCTAGAGAATCTTAGGAAGGAAGAAAGGAAAAAAATTGGCTGAACGCGGTGACTCATGCCTATAATCTCAGCACTCTGAGAGGCCAAGGTGGGTGGATCACCTGAAGTCAGGAGTTCGAGACCAGCCTGACTAATATGGTGAAACCCTGTATCTACTAAAAATACAAAAATTAGCCAGGCGTAATGGCAGACGCCTGTAATCCCAGCTACTCAGGAGGCTGAGACAGGAGAAGCTTAAACCCAGGAGGCGGAGGCTGCAGTGAGCCAAGATCACACCATTACACTCCGGCCTAGGTGACAGACAAAGGTTCTGACTCAACCAAAAAAGAAAAAAAAGGAAAAAAAATTAAGCCTTTTACTTTCTCCCACTTGAAACATACATGATTGCAGTCTATTAATGAGCCAGACCTTGTCTTCAATGAGGCAGAATTCATGTAAGTGTGGGCCAGGATAGTAGGTTTGAATACTAACTCTCATTTCTAGGTTTGAATGGAAATGTCGGTTTAAATACTGACCCTTTGAAATTTAGGCTTGAATACTGATTCTCATTTTCTAGCTGTGTGACCTTGGCAAGTTATTCCTTCTGATTCCCAGGGCAAATGACCACAGAACATGGTATGTGATGGGAAGAATTAAGCAGACAACATACGTAAATAAATTGGTACATATTAGATCCTTGGTAAATGGTAGCTACCATTATTTTCAAAATAATTAATTATTTCATTAACTCAAAAGGAGAGACTTGGAAAGAGGACCAAATCTGAAAACATTCTGGAAACTTCTCCAAAGGCAGCTTTCCCCACTTCCACGACATCTATTACTTTTTTGTGTCTATGGCAGGAGTTTGAGGACCCTTTCCAAGGGAGCCAAGAATGGACAGTTTCAACAATGGAAACTGGTAGTAGAGTCTTTTTCCTCCTTGGCACTGTGCAGACCCACACAAAGCCTGGCCCTTTCTGGACTCAAATAGAAGGAGGTCTGCGCTCATGACTTCATGGTATCAGCTTTGCAGCATCACGCGTCTGGATTAATTTTTATGAGCCCTTAGAGTATATCATTTACCAAGTTGTAAGTGCAATCAGGTTGCCTGACTTCCCAGAAACCAGGTTCACGAGATAGTGCTGAGCCTCTCCGGGTGAATGAATGACCGAAAGGAAAGCCCTTCCCAGCCCTTCACTGAACCGTGGCTCTCGAGGGTGTCGCTGTACATGTATCACTGGGCTGTAGAAATGCTTTCCAGTCCAGCTCACAGCACTATGCACGCAGCTCCTCCTCTCCATCTCAGGAGGGCATTTATAGGGCACACACAGCTGTCCAAAGAGGAACGACTCCAGCAACGCACTTTAGGCTTGGCTTTTGTGAGAGAAGAATGAACACAAACTCTGCGGAGGTTAAAGATAAGAAACTACTGCGTCCTGGTGACAGGTCCAAGTCCAACCTCTTACACTTACAGGGCCCATCCTCGGAGTCACAAGCATGGAGCTGACCAGTCCTTACCAGTAAGGGCATTCTCTCAGGCTCTGATAGCATAGACAGCACACTCGCCACCCCCAACTTCGGCGTCAGGAGCTGACGGGCCAAATGTATATCGGGTCCATAATTGCTGGGGTGATTTTTTCCCATTCACTCTGGATCTTTATCTTCTATTATTTAAAGAGGATAGAAGAGCAAGGAACAACTGCACTTTACACCACTCTATCAGGCACCCTGCCAAAAAATGTGAACTCTCAGTTCTGTGTCAAAATCTGATGTGGGCCAGGCTGCAGGCCTAAGAACCAAAAACGGGGAAATACTGGAACCAACCCAAATGCCCATCAATGATAGACTGGATAAAGAAAATGTGGCACATATACACCATGGAATACTATGCAGCCATAAAAAAGGATGAGTTCATGTCCTTTGTAGGGACATGGATGAAGCTGGAAACCATCATTCTCAGCAAACTGACACAAGAACAGA
>CAUYLG010049493.1:0-37588 GCA_963573385.1 Cacajao melanocephalus | reverse complement strand
CAGCACTTTGGGAGGCCGAGGCAGGCAGATCATGAGGTCAAGAGATCGAGACCATCCTGGCCAACATGGTGAAACCCCGTCTCTACTAAAAATATAAAAATTAGCTGGGTGTGGTGGCGTGCACCTGTAGTCCCAGCTACTTGGGAGGCTGAGACAGGAGAATTGCTTGAACCCAGGAGGCGGAGGTTGCAGTGAGCCGAGATTGTGCCACTGCACTCCAGCCTGGTGCCTGGCAACAGAGTGAGACTCTGTCTCAAAAAAAAAAAAAAAGATATTTGGTAAAATTATCAAATTATGTGAGTCTCCTCCTTTAGATCACAAGCCACTTGAGGAAAGAGCCTGTGGCTTATTCATCGTTCTATTCCAGCCTCTTACTTGGCACACAAGAGTCCCTCTACAAACAATTAAACTAAATTGATCATTTTCTGGAATTAAATTGGTTGAGTTCTCTCTTATTATATTCACCAAGCAAAGTCCCAATTATCAGCTTTTCTTATGTCTTTAGGAATCTCAAAGTAAGCCAGATTTCTCCACAAATTTTTGCATAAGTTTCCTTAGGCCAGCCCTGGTTTACAACTATTATTTTTATCATCATTATCATCATTTCATTCCAAACATCCCTCAATTTGAAGATAAATCATATCATCATCTGTGTTGGTCTAGGCCCACTGAAAAGCAGTCACCAAGATGAGATTTCACAGCAAGATCTTATTAGAAGAAATGCCTTTACAAGAAGAAAGGGGGAGGAAGCTAGGTAAAGCTCAGATAATCACCAAGTCACAAGGCAAGACTGACTCCCAGTAAAGAAAAGAGAGAGAGAAGGGTGGGTGAGTGAAGTTTCTGCAATGCAGTCAGGGAGCTCTGGAGCCAAGCTTGGCCATCAGAGGATACACACCACTCCCAGGAATCGGCCTGCCTCAGGATCCCTGTCCTGCTCAGTCATTGGCTGGGAGGAGCCAGTGACTTTCACAACCTCAGCATGAACATGGCAATGGTACAAAAGTCTCAAAAAGCTCGAAATCTGTCCATAGAAATGACAAAAGGAGTGCAATGTATAAGCAACCACAATATATGCAATAGACAGCAAGTTCTCTAGGAGTTTGTTACACTTGTTTGCCCTATAAGTGTTGTTGAGTATTACTAAGCATGTCAGACACCGTGCTAGGCATTAATAATGGGGAAAAGTCAGATATCCCTGCCCTCATGAAGCTCATATTCCAGCAGACACAAAACTCCTGATGACATAATTATATAATGAACAAATGTTTGACAAACACCATGAAGGAGAATGAGAACAATAATACGTGAGCAATAGTGTTTATTGTTTTAAGCCAAAATAATGCAGCATTGCCATAACTTAGGTGAACACGACAGGGAGAATTAGAGGGAAAGGGAAGCTTGACCAAATAAAGATCTCTTCTCAAGGGCTGGAGTGAGTCTGGCAGGCATTGATTCAACTGAAGAAGCTGACCCTGGAGAAGACAGCCAGGTGGCCAGGCAGCAACCAGGAAAAAGGGTGGCTTACTTTCAAACTAATGTAGAAAGTGAGTGAGAGTGGTGAAATGACTGGCTGGCATGGTTTGAACATCTCCTTCAAAATTCACGTTGAAATTTAATTGCCATTGTGATAACATAAGAGGTGGTGCCTTTAAGAGGCAATTAGGTCATGGGAGCACATCCTCATGAGTTGATTAATGTACTTATCATGGGAGTGGGTTAGTTATCACAAGAATGGGTTCCTGATAAAAGGATGAAGTTCCAGCCTCATCCTTTCCTTTCCCCACTCCTCTCTCTCTCACCGCATGATGCCTTCTGCTATGTTATGATGCAGCAAGAAGACCCCACCAGATGTGGCCTCTCAAGGTAGGACTTCCCAGCTTCCAGAACAGTGAGCCAAATAAGTTTTTCCTTCATAAATTACCCAGTCTGTCGTAGTCTGTTACAGCAGCAGAAAACAGACTAAGATGCTAGCAGGAAACTACTGGTAACTTCCTTTGCTACCTGTTCTCACCCTCCTCCTCCATCCATTCATTCAATTGTTACTGAGTCTTTGCTACCTGTTCTCACCCTCCTTCTCCATCCATTCATTCAATTGTTACTGAGTCTCCCCACTCACTACATGGCAAGCACTGTGCAGGATGCAGAGTTTGTACAGTGCCAAAAGAGACATAAGTGCCCTCAAAGGACTTGCTCTCTGGGGGCGGAGCTAGGCAAGTAAATAATAAGTCATGTCAGTTGTGGTAAAGCCACAATGAAGGTAAGCATAGAATGTCAGAGTACTCAGTTCCACACTAATGCCTCACACTGCTCCAGCCCAAGTCACTAATTGTGGCTCCCCTCACTTTGCCAGCTGTCGATGTTGTTCCTTCCCTTAATCCTATCTCCCATGCTGTTCCAGATGCTTGGAGTTTCCTCCTGCTTCTGCCTTCATCTGGCTAAGTCACACTCATGCTCCACCATCCTCCCATTCACACATTGTATCTCTCCTTTTTCTGTCATTATACTTACTGCTCTCCTATTACACTACTCAACACACTGTACAGAAATTCTTGGCTTATGTAATCTTTCTTCCCTACTAGAAATGAGGAAAGAGCCTGCCTATGTATTAATTATGTTGTTTCCCAATTTATTCATTCAGCACAGTGCTGATGGTTTTTGAATGAATTAATTGAAAAAAATGAGTGCAATGGAATTATTTAAAAAAAAAAAACTATCTTCTAGGAAATCCAGCTTCTAGGAAAAATAGGCAGGAAAATGAGGCACAAGACTGATAATTCTGGACAAAGATGACTGTGCCATGTGTTAAGATTTTGCTGGCCCTTGAGAATAAATAGAATGCAGACTTGCAAAGATGAAAGTGAAGGGCCTTGTGCATAAGGCCACCAGATGAGCAGAGGCACAGGTGGGAGAAGCGTGTCAGGGACACGTCACTGAGGAGATCATCAGTCTCACAAAGATGAGGTAGTATGGGCATTCATCACATTAAAGAGCCAAGAAATTAGGATATGAGCCTGCTTATTCTTGCTAGCCAAAAATATTCTGAGGGACATTAACCAAAGATCCTTCATCAAGGGCAGAAGATTATTGTAAATCTAAGCTTGAAAATACCAGTTAAAAAGAAAAACCAGGCCAGTGTGGTGGCTCACACCTGTAATCTCAGCACTTTGGGAGGCTGAGGTGTGAGGATAGTGTAAGTTCAGGAGTTCGAGATCAGCTGAGGCAACACGGTGAAACTCCATCATGAAAGGAAAGGAGAAAGAAAAGGAAGAAAAAAGAAAAGAAAAAGCAAGAAAGACCATTCCAGATCAACCAATACAATCTGTGGGCCAGATGTGGAGACCTGAGAGGCATCTCCCAGTTCTTTGTCCCTGCATCCATGCAACTACAAGGGGGAGCTGGTGGTCAGGACTTTGACAGGAGCATCAAAGGCCTGAAAAATAGGCAGACCCTGTTCACCTCAGCAGGTTAATGTCTAAGCATCTAGCCTAAATAAACAGAGTTATGCACGAAAATGCAGCTCAAGGATATTCATTGCTGTGTTACTTATGGTAGAGAAAATGTACCACCAAACCATATCTCTAAGGTAAGAGATTAAATAAAATGCATAACCTTGTACTTAAATTCTGTACAACTATTAAAATCCTATTTTCGAAGAATATTCAATGACATGAGCAAACTGTTCATGAAATATTGAGTAAAGAAAATAGAGTCCAAAACAGAATATACTACACAGTATAGTATACATGCTACACCATGTGATGATTAAAACTCAAGCTGAGTTTAAAGGTTCCCCTGCCACTAATATCTGTGTACATTTGGGCAAGGAGTTAAACTTTCTGTGATCAATTTGTCTATAAAATTAGATAAAAATAGTACCCACTTTATAGAGTTACATTGTGAGGTTATATTACTTATTATACCAAAAGGTACATTGCAAGAATTTAAATAATAGCAATTCTTAATACTGTATGACCTTAATTTGTGATAAAAAGAAATGTATGTGGGTATATGTGTGTGTGTGTGTGTGTATGTGTGTGTGTGTATATATATACACACACACACATATATATATATTTGCACTCACACATCGCCATAATATGTATGTATGTTATGTATGTTTTCCTGCCTATATTTGTACAAGAGGGAGAGAGAGGGAAGGGGAAACACAGAGAAAGGAGACTGAAAGTTTTCAAGAATTAACACAGAGAATGTTAAAAGGATTATGCCAACAGAATTATGGATGACTTCTCTTCTTTGTATTTTTCTCGATTTTCAAATTTTTCATTAGCATGATTACTTTAATGACTACTAGCATCACAGAAGATCCCCTACTTCATCCACACTCTGAACCAAGTGAGAGAGTGTCAAGGACTCCACAAGTTGGAGATCCCAATATCATCCTTATTATTAATAAAACATTGTGCACCCGTGTATGTATGTATGTCATGGCCAAGACTGGCCAAAAAACATGGTAACTTTCCACAGGCTTGAGCCTGTGCCAAAACCACAGACTCCAGTATGGGAAAACCTCATGTCTTACCAGGCTTCCTGCTAGTGTAAAGGTGGAGAAAGATGCTGCTGCCTTGGGCTCCCAGAAAGAAGGCTGACCTGGCTGGGCTCTTGGCCCCATTCCTTCTGCAAAGCTCTCCCACCTTGAGGGGTTAGGGAAGGAGGCCAGGAGTATCCTTCCAGCGCAGCTCCCTTTGCTCTGAAACGTGAAGCCTTGGGAAAAGTCCCCCTATCCCAACCTCTCAAACACAGTAATTAGAAAAGCAATGTTAAGGGAAGTCCAGGCCCTCCAAGGCGTGGGCTCCAGATTTCTAAAGCAATTTTGAGATTGTGGTCCCTACTGAAATATATTTGACAGGACCTCTTAATAAGCACTGATAGTTCAGGTTCCCCTCTGAGATGTGAAGGAAAACCTCACATCAACCCTGATCATCTAGGTTCATCACCAATCACAGGAAAGAATGACCTGCTGAACTTTTGCTTTCAAAGGGTATTTAAAAAGAGAAAAGGAAGAAAGGAAGGAGCAGGAAAGAGTGTGGAGGGGCAGGAAGGGGAATGAAGAAGCAAAAGGTAGATGAGAAAAGGAAAAAGAGTAAATCTAGAGTTGGCCTTTTGAGCCATGCAGACTTTTAGATTCAATCACATCACAGTGATCCATGATATTTACAGCACCCAGGTGCATTTCACCTGATCCAAAATATAAATACCCTTTTGCATGCATAGGTATGCATGACCTGCTGTTTAGCCTTTTAATCACAAGAAAAAAATACATTTATTTGCTGAGAACTGTAATGTATAAGCCCCTGAAGCACTCTGTAGTGCACCATCTGGAATTCATCACAAAGGTTACTCTATTCAAAGAGCCAGCATAAGGGAGATAGGCTAAGCTTTCAAACTTATGCAAACATGGAAGTGGGCTGAGTCAGGACAGATTAAAAGCCCATCTTCAACTTGATTTTGCTCCTGAACAATTAATTTGCAGGTTGAATGGCATTTACTAATAGGACCAAGGTTGACAAAGCCATTAAAAACATTGATCTAGAAGCAAAAAGCTGGGGGAGGTTGGAAGTCTTCAAAAAAATCCAGATACCTCTCAATATATGGCTGTTTTTTAGACTTAAGGTATGTGTGGGGGGTTGGGGGATAAAAACCAGAATCATAACACTCTTCAGTGTAAAATAATCAGGGTGGTGTTCTATGAACCGTCCCAGGTGGCCTTACTGGGGCTTCCCACCCCTCAGAAGTGGTGCAACTTTGATAAGCTTGTAAGTGATAGGTCATTCACCATCTGTCAGACTGCCTTGTACCAAGCACTGCTCTTGGTGAGGGTTTTATAGCCCAGGTGAGCACCTAAGTCACCCTAACAAGGCAGAACACACCTGCAAAAGAACCAAGAGACACATGAGGGGATTTTGAGGTCAGACACCTAGACCAAAGAAGAGTAGGAATCATAGATTCACAGCTGACTTTAAATCCTAGCCTTGTTCCTTTAGAGGTTGGAAGGCTCTGGGTACTGACCACAGATTCCCAAAATATCAGAACCAGAGGAAGCCTGAGAAATGGTCTAGGCTGAGTGCTTTTTAAATTTTTTCTTTAGACATAGATGCTGACCTTCAAACAATAATTTTCCGTGGAAATTCAGATGTCACAGAGCTAATTTGGTTTTTGTGGGGTGAGGTGGGAAGCAGGGCAGAAAATGCCTGCTTACTACTCGGCCCCATGCCTGCAGTGATACTCTTGAATCACATCCACAAGACTCCCAGGTAACATAGACAACTAGTGGTCTAATACACTCCTTGTGTTTTATAGTTGGAGAAACTGAAGCCCAGAAAGTCACTGACCCAGTGTTATTCAAGGACTGAATGACAAATCCAGGTCTAGGGTCCAGGATGTTTTGCCACATGATGATGATGGTCAGCCTCCCAAGCGATCAAAGAGAAGGGGAAAGAAGAAATTTGTCTCTGGGGTGTCTCCCCACCCTCCCAGCTAGCACCCTCTTTTCTTTCTGTATCATCTCTCAGTTACCCAGTGCCCTCATTCTAACATTCTGTTGACAAATATTCCCCCTCCACCACTCACCTAGCACTCTACTCTCGTCTTCCCTCCCTAAAGTATCCCATCCTCCAAACCTCTTCTGTCTCTTACTCCCTCTTAAAACTGATCTGTCCACTCTCTTGTTCACTTAAGACCTGGCTCACTGATCAACATGCTGGCAAATAAATCAATAAACATATTTTTGGATGCTTATATATTACGTAAATAATTTCAATAAATACATTTTAACAAGAGCCTTATAAATACTCTTTTTAAAAAATAACTCTAAGAAGATATTCATGTTGATCACCAGGAAGTTTTAGACACGTGTTCTTTCAACTCACAGGATGCCTTACCTGGACAGTACTAGGATGATTCCACCAGCACCATCAGTTTCTCGGGCCACGTCTCTGACCTCAATCATGCTCTCATTTCTCACTCACCTCCAAACCAGCCAATTTACTACTATTGTGGGTTATCACACAAAGAGAGGACCTTGGTAAGTCAGAGAGGAAAGTAGGAGGTGAATTAAACATACTGCTATGGTCTGAATGCCTCCCAAAATTTGTATGTTGAAACTTCATCACCAATCTGATAGTATTAAGAGGTGGGGCCTCTAAGAAGTGATTAAGTCCTGAGGGCAGAGCCCTCATAAATGGGATTATGGCCCTCATAAAAGGGCCTGAGGGGGTGAGTTCGATGGAGCACCATCTTGGAAGCAGAGAGCAGCCCTTACCAGACACCAAACCTGCCAGCACCTTGATCTTGGACTTCCCAGCCTCCAGAACTGTGTGAAGATAAATTTCCATTGTCTGTAAGTTACCCAGTCTGTGGTATTTTGCTATAGCAACACAAATAAACTAAAATATCCTAAAAGGAAACCTGATGCCGCAACTGCCCTCAACCTTCCACAAATACCCTCCTCATTCACTGTTCTCAAGCACCTGCTGGGTAACTACACCTGAGTGGTGCAAAAATCACAAACACTTTGACTGGACATAGTGCCACAGAAATAACTGGCAGTCAGCAGACCCAGATTCTAGACCCAAATCTGCCATTAACTAGCTAAACAGGTTGGAAATTCCCATTATCCCTTTAAGCCCAGTTCTCTTCAGCTGTAAAACTGAGATGGGGATTAATGGCTCTGAAGTCCCTTCAGACCTAATATTGTATGGTTCTGTCATTTTTCAAGTTGTTTACCTTCTGGAAAAGATGATGGAGATAACGGGCCTGCAAACATGTGTGGTGCTCCTTTTGGAGCTTTCCCTCCTCCACCGGGAAGCAGCACCCTCACCAGGGACTACTACCAACATCCTTTGGCCTGGGTGCGGCCATGTGGTAAGTTCTCACCAATAAAATATGAGTGGAAGTGATGAACCATCACTTCTGGGCAAGGTGATTAAGACAGATGTCCCTCTTCCACACTCTCTCCCCATGTCTGGCTGGGTGCAGGGTGCCTACAGGAAGCAGAGCACAAAATAAAAGGAGCCTGAAAATAAGAACGATCCCATGGAGGAAACTACCTCTGACCAGACACTCTCTCACTGGACAATTCCATGAATTAGAAATAAACTTTCCTGGGTGAAGCCATTGAAATTTGGTAGTTTGCCACAGGCAGCTATCCTTACCCTAACTACTATAAGAAGTACAGAGAGCTGTGAGATTTAGAGTCTCACTACAACTTGAAAAATGTTCATGCAAAGCAGCATGCTAAGAGCCGGAGAGTATACAATGAGAAAAATACAGTCCCTTCCCAGGCTTGAAACTAGCAGAGCATAAAGATATATATTCACATTACTAAGTTATGAGGCAAAAATGAGGTAAGTTCCATAAGAAAAGCAAAGATCTATAGAGAAGGTAGAGAGGGAGAATGAATAAAGGCCACCCAACTCACCTCACTGAAGACTGCTCTGGAAAACATCCAAGTGAACCATAATTAGTTCCCAGATCGAGTTGAAAGTATTTGTTCCGGTTAAATCATGTCTCCTGGTACTCAAAGTGACCCACACCACCCTCTGGTTAACACACACGGTGTGGGGGCAATGGCTGCTTCCTCTGAATACAGCATGACTCCCAGCATGCCCTGTGCTAAGCCCAGGCACAAAGAATGTGACTTGCCCCAGAGCTATAGTTCATCCCTCCTAACTCTTTAATTCTCACAGATGAAGGAACAAGATATGTCAGGCCCACCGACCACCCAGAGGGACTGGGGGGAAAATACAATTATCATCATGGGAAAGCACTCTAAAAGAACTTATCCCAAGGTATTTCAAATTTGCTAACATATCTGCAAAGAGAACAGTTGGCTATCAGGTGGTCACTAGCCACTGAAAGTTACTCTAAACTACTCAGAGTTTGAGAATATTGCCATTTATTATTTGGGGACTTGTCAAAGTATTATTTTCATTTCACTAATAAATACTGTAAATGTCAAAATAAAAAATACTCTAAGTTCTGGAACTTGTCTTATCTAAATCTATATGATCTGGAAATATTTAGCAAGGGAACTCTGTAATACAAAACAGATACAGAAAAGGGTCCCGAGGAAAGCCCTGGGGAAATGCCAAGCTATTAATTACATGTTAAACTGAAAGTCTCTTTAACAGCAATTGCCTATGCTGCAAAGAACAAAGCCAAATGTATTCCAGGGAAAGGAGTAGAGAAGTCCAAGTCCTTCGGTTCCTTTGAGTAAAGGCCCTTTAAAGATAAAATTGTGATGGATATGTGAATTTTGTTTGGATTATGGGGAGAGGGAAGAAGCTGTTGGACTTTTGTTCCTCAGATTTAAAATAAATAATTCTGATTTCTTTTTTACTATAATCATACCCAAACTAAATTTAAATAAAGATTATCTGACCAAAACTCCAAATGGGACAATTTGCCAGAAAGACTCTCACTTCCTGCAAATCTGTTTAGAAGTACTCTTCCCACATGAAATTTGTGTTATCTATCAAGATATTTTTATTTTTAAATCTAAAGAAGAAAATAAAAATAACATGAACATTCAAAAGTGACCCTGACATATAAATGCACAGTAATAGCTCACTTTTTTTGAGGATGCCAGCATTAACGTAGAGTTTGTAACTATGTGATATGTGTTCTTTGAATTACTCCACATAAAAGACCTTAAATAATTATTAAGCAGCAATATTGATAATGCAGATTGATTCAAATTCAGAATGAAGATGACTGTGACCTGCACACAGAGGACACAGTTTGACCCAGTTTGCAAACAGATCACAAAAAAGATCTCAACCTCCTACATAAATCCAGCAACTTACCTGCACTACCCAGTTCAGTTCTGCACTTTTCCAAAAGCCATAACCACCCACAATGACACATTCTTGGGCACTAGCAAAGACCCCATAACTACTAGCATACTACACCAGGCCTATGAAGCCTGTTTTTAAGTTTGTTTATCTTTTATTTATGTGCTGAATTCCCCCACAGCCTTCTCTGTGAGGCCATTAAGAGCACCTCTTTGAAGTTGGTGCGATCGTTGTTTTTCCTTTGGCTTTTGCCATTTAATCTGGGTCTCTGCCCATGATTCCCTGGTAGCCAGCTGGCTCTTGGGTACCTGCTTGGCACAAATGACTTACTCTTTTATTCCATGCTACCTGGCTTCTTCCTGCCACAAGGAGGTTTTCCCAGAGCGGATGGAAGGCATTTCACACAGGATGAGCAATTATTTGTGTTGTGTTTTGCCACCAAGTCTCTTTATTGCTCTCCCAGGCAGATGTGATAGAGTTCCTCTGAATAGCCAGAAAGGATGTGAACCTGGGGAAGTTTCTAGTCGGTTACTTCATTGGCTGTGATTATGGCATTGATGAATTTTATAGTGTCTTAAAAATATACTTGTTTCTTCAAAAGATATTTCTGCCAGATATGGATATATTTTTCATGTGTTGTTAAATATTAGTGATAAAATAAGAATTCTTTAGTGTGTGAGATACTGTTGAAAACACTTTCAGACTCATTCAACGTACGTGTAGGTAGTGAGTACTAGTAAAATTCAAATGATTAACTGCTTTCATATTAAGACTAGTTTAAAAACTCAGTCTCACCTTGAACCATATTTAAAGTTGTAATCGTAGATTCACAGAAGTTGTGTAAAGCTTAGTCAAGTGATGGTGAACAGAATGCACATCATTCCTACCAAAACACACACAAAAAAAACTTCAGGATGGAAAATGACAGGCTCATAGAAGAGCAGTCAATATCACATATTCCAGTGAATTAGACATGGAGAAGCTCCTCATCCTGCATTTGGCCCTACTGGCAGGGTCTCGACCTGTAAAGGTGTCTCTCTGGCAACCATGAATTGACTGCCTTTAAATCAATTCCTGCTTCTCCAGCCACTGCAAAGACCAAGCACTGAGTGATGAGTTCTCAGTTGAACGGTCAGTCCATTTTGCTTATTTCAACTCCTCAAATACATGTCAGCAGGATGGCAAATTACATATAGGCACAGCCTACACAAAGTGAAAATGAATTCTAACTTAGGTATTAATCCAGACTCTATACGAATATAGAAAGTACGTAAGTACAAAGTAAAATAAGCATAAATTAAACAAAGAATATATAAGTAAAATATTTCAAGCATAAAAGTATATAAGTACATATACTTACATAAGTAAATAAACATAAATAGAATATATAAGTAAAGCATATAAGCCTAAGGATATAAGTATATAAAGTACATAAATACTGATTCAGACTATAAAAGCAATGATTTCTTTCATTTAGATGTTTCGGGAGAATTGCTTCACAATTCCTGGAGGTTGCAGGGGGACTGTTATAGACATCCACAAATGAACCAATCACTTCAACATTACAGACACAGCTAGTACAGACAAAATAACTGGGAAAAGTTAGACCAGACAGTTTTTCTTGTAAATGGCACCTTTTTTCACATAATATTTTATTTATTTATTTGGTATAACTTTAATATTTCTAAGAAACTTGACATGAAATAAAAATCTCTGCTTCTTATGTGGTTTTGCACTTAACCCAACTTTTACACAGAGAAAAACACTGAAAAAAATGTGTCAAAAGCAAGTGATCTTAAAAAAAAAAAAAAAAAAGAGTGGTAACATTTCTAATTTATATACTACATTTCAGGATATTCACTAATTTTAGAAAAATAGACAGTATTCTGCTGAGACCCTCAGCTGTTTCCCTATAAATTTCTAAGGAAAAAAACATGGAGAAATCCATTTCACCACAGAGTAGTCCTGGTGTTCATGACTTCCGGGTTTCAGATCAAACTTGAACCTCTCAGGGTTCAAGTTTGTTTGCTCTCAGTAATACATGGTTTCCTGTTTATAAGAAAAAAGAAACGTCCTTAAAAAGCTTATTAAAAAACTCAAAAGCCTTCTTGGACCTTGCATTCTCTTGCAAAATAACATTTTGATGAGTTAAGTGTAAATAAATCTGAAACATATGATTAAATTTCCATTAAAATGCACATGGGTTTAAAAATTATGAGGAAAAAAAATCTGGGCAAAAGAAGTTTTACGCTTTGCTGATCCCATAGCACTAAAGTGGTTGGGTGCATCCACATGGTCACCAGCTTGGCCATCAGTATATGAATATACCTTTCCAAATTTTTAATGTAATGCTCTTCATTTGAGCGCACCACTCATCACCCCAGAGCTCTGCCACAGGAGCAAGTGCCAATGTGACCTTCATCTGGCCATCTGGTACGCTCCCCTCAGCTTGCACCCCAGAGTCTAAGCTCCCCACCCCCTCCTGAGGGACTGGGTCCAGACTAGGATGTGCTAACAATGCCAGAGCTACCCTAGGTGTTTGGGCTGCTTCCAACAGCTCATAAAACAGAGGAGTGTATGTCATGGGAAAGGGGAAGGGGTATCTCAGCTCTCCATACCCAGGAGGTATCTTGGAAGACCCCTCCCCATCATGAAGAAAAGAACTGGTTTTTCAATGCATTGGTTGAAGTGACTATTTTTGTCACTTGGCCTTCTTTACTGTACTCCAACCTAAACCATCCCTTTGGTTCCCTTCAGCAAATATTGGCAGTGAATCAAAGCAGTACTGTAAGACCACGGATCTCATTTTCAAACTAAACATGGAAAGTAAGCAGGGAGAGCAAGAGGTAAGGATCTGAAACATGCTTATTTTCCTAAGGGACATGTTCCTCATGACATCCCACAATGTCTACATCATGGAAAGAACCCTCAAAGGAGTTTCCAAAAGCCACCATTCATGTCTCCAGGTGTTCTATAAAATCCAAGAATTGTACAGCTGGAAGGGGCCTTATAAGACTGTCATCTCTACTCTACCCCTGCTCTATAGATGAGGAAAATGAGAAGCTAAAGAAACTCAGACACTACACAGTTGGTAGCAGGTCTCCTAAGCCTGGGCCCAGAACTATCTTCACTGCACCAGGCTTGCTCTTTGCTTTTAGTCTGTGGCCCTTAAGACCCTGGTTAAGAGTGACAAGTTGGGAATTTTGCAGCTAGCTGGGAGAATCATCTGAGCTAAATGATGATACAGTCTGCTGTACCATCTGCATCCAACTGTCTGACCATCTGCAGCAAGGAGAAGAGCAAAAGTCTGGAGAATTTTTAGTAGGTGGCAATTCCTATACCAGACACAATGTGAGTTGCCAGCCACAACAGCAAATCTCTTTCAAAATTAAATCTAATATCCGGGACAGAGATGAGTATTCAACTATAGAGGTGTAGCACACAGGACCCTGAACCATGCTGGGTGTCACCAAAGAATAAAATTCGCAGAAAAAGCACATTTGTAAAAATAACAACACACGGGCATGTGCACAAAGGGCATATGTAAGCCTTAGGAAGCAATGAGAGACGCTGCCCCCTCTCTGCTCTCTGAAAAGCTCCCTGCAGTGCCGTCTGGAGTCAGGAATAGAGAATAAAGCCTGAGGTGCTTAATGAGGCAAAACCTGCAACAGTTAAGACCTTTGCATGGTTTCCGTGATTCTCTACTTGCATGTCAGCACCCTTTATAAACTGCATTTACCTTTTCAGGGAACTATTTAAGAATTTGGCCCTAAGTTTAAGTAAAATAGGTCACTGCCTTTTTCAAAGGCCCTAGAAAAACCCAAAGATCAAAAATACCACCTTCACCCTGACCTAATGTCTAGAATGCTCCTCTTAGAGCTTGTTTTGATTATCTATGGCCATATAGCAAACTGCCCCACATATTAGTGGCTTAAATAAACAATTACTTTACCATGTCTCATAATTCTGGGCTGAGCTAGGCAGGTCTTTTCTTCCATGTGAGGCTGGCTAGGGCTGCAGCCATCTGAAGGACTAATTGAACTGAAGCATTAATGTCACATGGTTGGTAGTTGAGGTCGCTTTTGATCAAAGAGCCCACATGTAGCCTCTCCACATGGCTTGGGCTTCTCCATGGCAACTGTGTTCTGAGAGGATGCATCTCAAGAGCACAAATTCCAAAATGGAGGACATAGAAGCTGCCAGTTCTGTGAAAAGTAGAGCCTAGAACAGGCAAAGGGTTATTTCCACTGTGCTCCATTGATCAAAGAGCCCCTAACCCAATCCACATGCAAGGGGGTGAAGAACTAGATGTGCCACCTCATGGTGGGGGAATGACAAAGAACATGTGATCATCTTCAGTCCACCATGGATCTCCATCTCTTTTCTTACTGTCATGTGTCTAAAAGTAGACAGACAGCTAGGCATGGTGCCTCACGCCTGTAATCCCAGCACTTTGGGAGGGCAAGGTGGGCAGATCACAAGGTCAAGAGATACAGACCGTCCTGGCCAAAATGGTAAAACCCCGTCTCTACTAAAAAATAAAAAATTAGTCGGGCATGGTGGCAGGTGCTTGTAATCTCAGCTACTTGGGAGGCTGAGGCAGAATTACTTGAATCCAAGAGGCAAAGGTTACAGTGAGCAGAGATCACACCACTGCACTCCAGCCTATGCCACAAAGTGAGACTCCATTTCAAACAAAAAAAAAGTAGATGGACATAGTAGTGGCAACATGTTAGGCTTTCCACAAAACCATCATTGCAGTTCAGTGGAGATGTTGTTTAGATCCTTTTCTGAAGGACAGTTCTATACCTATACACCAAAATCATGGCCCCAATTATTTACTCCTTTCCATACCCATGCCCTTTGCCACGTAATTTGGCAGTGCCCTCCACTCTCACTCTGGGCTCATCCACATGATTTGCTTTGGCTAGTGAGATGTTGGAAAACGTGATGCGAAAAGAAAAGTGCTTCACAATGAAGCTTGCCCTCCTCCTCACACTTCACCCTCCTGCTTGAACCTCTAACAACACAAAGAGAACATGGCTGGGCTCACCTGCTAAAAGATACAAGACACCTAGCACAAGCCAAGTTGCCCCAGCTAAGGCCATCTTAGGTCACTAGACAGCCAGCTGCCCCCAAACAGGTGAGAAAGCCCAGTCAAAATTAGCAGAGCCCTCTAACCAAACCCTGGCCAACTCCAGAATGAGCAATTCATGCTTGTTATGGCACTGAGGTTGTATAATTGTTTGTTATGCAGCATTACTGTGGCAATAGATAACCAATAGAGAGTGTTGAAACTAAGGATGTCTGAGAATGGTCAAGACTGTTATCAAGAAAGAGATAGGAGACAGAAATCAAACTTGACATACTTTCATTTTGTGCCCAAGACCAACCCTGACTGTTACCATGTACCATTATTACATATCTAATTGACTGAACTATAGGCATTTCACAGAAGTGATTCATTTGCAGCAGGGAATCATTTGGTACCATGAGAATGGGGCTTACAAACAGCCTATGATGACAACAGGAAAGTGCAAAGAAAGAGCCCCACTTGGTTTTGCTGGAATCAATCACATCTATGGACACTTGGGGCTAGATGCAGCTCAGTAGAGTCCAGAGCAAAATGACAAATGGGGCCCACTGGGTGCGTGTACACTGGAGGGAACTCTGGCCTTTGGCTTCAGTTCATTAACGAAATTGAGGTTTCTCCTTGAAAACCTGGGCAGCAGCTTTGAGAGTCCTTTCAGGGATTTAGTCCTGCGTTAACAGGCAGATGTAAAGGCTCCTTTTATCTAAGTTTGGGTGTTTTGCAAGGTTTTAGCCATTGAGCTTATTTATTTTCTTTGCCATAAATTACAAGCATAATGTGTGTGCATATAATATATGTGTAAAAGTATATAACTATATACACATCTGTGTGTCTGAATACATATCTATCTCAATCCATGTGAGTATACAGGGTTAAGTCCTATAGGAGCTATAATAAATAATGGGAAATGCATGGAACCCTTAAAAAATGGTAATAATCCATGATTCACATTGTCTGTGACAGCCGCACAGAAATTATAGCCTCCTTGCAGGTGCAGTTTTACAGATATTGCTATCTTTTCTTTCCAACAAACAGCCTCTGTTATCATGATGACTATAAATTGTCTTATTATGTAACACATTGTCCTGAGCTTATGCAAGCTTGTTTTAACAAGAGGTTCTCAGCAGTAGATGGCTTTTTCCATTGCAGATATACCCCCAAAATGTGTAACACTGTATAATACAAGCAAAACTACAGTTAACTATAAATTTGGAAATCATAAAAATAAATTGAATTCTCATGGTAACATTAAATTTTTGCATTTTAGCCCTCTTTCATTTAAAATCTGTAATTAAATAAAATACACATACAGTCACACGAATGAACAAATGGTTATGCAACCAACAGCAGAAGAGATTCACACTCCATTTCTCAGGCATGACAGATGTGTTTTATTTGATACATTGTGCTCAAGGTCATATAAACTTGAACACAAAAATGAATCCAAAGGAGCTAAAGACACAAATTATTAAAAGAACACATACTTAGGTGCTTACATATATATCTAATTAAAACTTATAGAATTCGGCTGGATCCATACATCTTAATTAAAGCTCTTCTTTTGCACTATGTAGACAACAGTAACCAAAACATTTTTAGGTCAAGAAAATATCTTTGGGGGTGGAGCCCTCAAATGGACAAATTTAGTCCGGTATGCAGTCTCCCTAAGTTGTGAGTACGCTGTGAGATTGGGTTGGAGGAGAGAAAAGAGTTGAAATGGGAAAGTGGGCCACTTCTGAAGATCTAGCCAGATTTACATAGCTTTGAGTTGCCCTTACAGATGGCCATGCTCTCTAGGCAGGTAGGTGGCAAGTGTGGAAGCCTGCATCAGAAAAGAATGAAAAAACTGATGAAAGTAGATTATGTTTTTCACAATATCCATTTCAAATACTTTTTTTACACTTGTAGCTTTAAAACTCTAGCACAGGGCCAGGTGCGGTGGCTCACATCTGTAATCCCAGTACTTTGGGAGGCCAAGGCGGGTGGATTACCTGAGGTCAGGAGTTCAAGACCAGCCTGACCAACATGGAGAAACTCCATCTCTACTAAAAGAAAAAATACAAAATTAGCCAGGCATGGTGGTACATGCCTGTAATCTCAGCTACTTGGGAGGCTGAGGCAGGAGAATCACTTGAACTCAGGAGGCAGAGGTTGCGGTGAGCCAAGATAGCGCCATTGCACTCCAGCCTGGGCAACAAGAGAAAAACTCTGTCTAAAATAAAAAGAAACTCTTTAGTACAATAGTTTGTATAAAAAAAATATTCAAAAGCCAGATTATTTCCAAACAAAATTTAGAAGACTAAATAATCATCTGTGCATCAATGACTGGTACTTATTTTTTTTAATAAAGAACCAAAAAGCTATTTGTATCCAAAGAAAATTTGACATCCTTAGTTTCAAATTCAATTCTGAAATCTACCTTCTACCTGCATGCAAGGAAAACCCCAATCCCTGCTCTATTCCTCCCTCCTGACACATTCTGGGTGGCAACTAGATCCTCTTTACTTAGAAATCTTACAACATTAGGATCATGCCAAAGAATAACATTATTAATCACTTACTGAGCACTTAAAAGGTACCTGGCACTATGCTAAGTGGATTACATCATCATCTTACCTAAATCTTCCCAACACTCCAAGCTTCATGCCATCTCTCATCTAATGGGTGGGAAACTGAAGCTTAAGAAGCCTTGTGGATAATGGAAGACAATTCCTCTGTCTTGGTGTGGAGATGCCTTGACCAACATCAGCCAGCTAGGAAGTAACAGTGCTAGGATTAAAATGCAGGTCTTCTGACCACCCAGCCAGATCTCTCTCTATCACACCTAGGTTGCTCCTGGAAGACTTTTTTTTTTGAGACAAGAGTCTCACTCTGTTGCCCAGGCTGGAGTGCAGTGGTGTGATCTCTGCTCACTGCAAACTCTGCTTCCCAGGATCAAGTGATTCTCCTGCCTCAGCCTCCAGAGTAGCTGGGACTACAGGCGTGCACTACCATGCCCAGCTAATCTTTATATTTTTAGTAGAGACAAGGTTTTCACCATATTGGCCAGGCTGGTCTCAAACTTCTGACCTCATGATCCACCTGCCTCAGCCTCCCAAAGAGCTGGGATTACAGGCGTGAGCCAACGCACCTGGTCGCTCCTGGAACACTTCCTAAGGGTGGGAATGGGACAGAGCCTAGGAAGAAAAAATGCCACTAGCCAGCTATCTCTGAGAAGAGTAGAAAACCATATCCTCATCCTCCAAAATCCTCCTGACACCCCATCCCACCACCCAACATCACAGAAATCTGTCAGAGCTGCTTTTTGCATTTCCATGTGAGTCCAGGCCCCACCCCACTGCAGGAGAAGAGGACTCAGTGTTAATGTGTTACCTGAAGATGCTACATAAATGCTCAGTGTCATCCTGATATTGTTAAAGTATTTCCAACTTTCCCCCAAGAACTTAGGATTTGGTTCAAACAAACCTAAAAGATATTTTGCCCTGTGCTTTTTCACATAATTTTAAACCTAAAATTATGAAAAATTTAATCTGTATGTTTCTGATTAATTTGTTAAGAGTCATTTGATGTCCAAGGGCCTTTTAAGTTTTTATAAGCCTTTCAAAGACTTTGAGATGTTTTACCAAGAGAAAATGAACTAAGTTCTCCCACAGTTTAAGTTTAGTACCAATTTCAACAATGATGGGACTCTGCTGATACTTCTTGCTGCTCAAAGTTGATCAACTATAGCTGCTCCAGGTGTAACTGACTCATCTCTTATTCCTTTTCTCAAAGCTCCTAGCAAGATACTGCTTATCTCATAAAAGGGATGATGGTTAAGTTTCATTGCCAAATACATTATCTCACAATTTAGCCTACATCCACACCAAAGAGACTCTTGCAGCTGAGTTGAATAACTGATTCCATAAAGCATTAAGATCAATTGCTGTAGAAAAGCTGAAGATTTTTTTCTTTACCAAATAAGATTATTTCTCTGTTGACAATCTAGCTTCTACTCTCAGGTCTATAATTTACTAGTTGTATGACCTTGGACAAGCCACTTACTGTCTTTGACCCACCATCCCCTTAAATTACAATTTTAATTTTATAGTTTTGACCATTTCAAGGATTAAAAATATAATGCCTGTTGGGTTCCTGGAATATAGTAAACCAGTGGTTCCTAAATGTGAGTCTATAGACAGAAAAACAGGCAGGATGAATAGGATTAGATAGATTATTGATTCATATAGAAAGCATCTGAGGAGCATGTTGTAAGTGAAAATTCCTGGACCCCACTCCAAAAGTCTACTTCAGCAAATCTGGAGTAAGGCCTAAGAATCTGCATTTTTAAAATTTTCTTCTTTTTAACTTTTATTTTAGGTTCAGGCGTACATGTACAGGTTTTTTAAATAGGTAAACTTACGCTGTAAGGGTTTGTTGGACAGATTATTTAATCACCCAGGTACTAAGCCAATAGTTACCTTTTCTGATCCTCTCCCTCCTCCCACTCTCTACCCTCAATTTTTAAAAGTTTCTTAGTAATACAAACTAGCTGAGGACTGTACTTTAAGAAGCTTTGGTAATGTGGGAGGAAAGAGAATAAAACATAATAAAGGTGTAATGAGGACATGATGGCAAATCAAAGGAAGGTTATGAAATACTTAAGGGAAAATGATGTACTAGTTTCTGGACATTCCTTAATTATTTGCATTTCTCAAAGGGAAACATAAGCACACACACAAAAGTAAATTCATAAATGTTTCTAGTTAAGATTCAAATTGATTCAATCCCTTGTACACTGTTGGTGGGAATGTAGGTTGGTATAGCCATTATGAAAAACAATATGAGGGTTGCCAAAGCAATTAAAAATAGAATGACCACCTGATCCATCAATCCCTCTTGTGGTATATACTAAAGTGAAATAAAATCACCACCTCATCAAAGTATCTGCACTCCCATGTTCATTGCAGCATTATTCATAACAGCCAAGATATGGAAACAACCTAAGTATCTGTCTACAAATAAGAAAATTGTGATATATATATATATACACACACACACACACACACTACACACAATGGAGTATTATTCAGCCTTAAGAAAGGAGATCCTTCCATTTGCCACAGCTTAGATGAGCCTGAAGGACATTATGCTAAGTGAAATAAGCCACTCACAGAAAGAAAACTACTATACAATCTCACTTACATGGGAATATAAAAAAAAAAAAACTTGAATACACAGGAACAAACAACGGTGGTTATCAGCAGCTGGGGAGTTGGAGAGATGGAAGTCAAAGTGTACACAGTTGCAGTTATGTAGGATGAATAAGTCTAGAACAGCAATGAGTACTAACTATAGTTAGTAATATTGTACTGGGTGCTGGAAATTTGCTGAGAGTCTTGGGGTACTTTTACTCTCCCACATACACATACACACAACCATGTGAGATGATGGATATGTTCATTTGCTTGACTGTGGTAATCATTTGACTATGTTTATCAAAACATCATGTGGTACACCTTAAATATGTATTATTTAAATAGGTAAATAACATAATGTACACAGGTTGAATTTTTAAAGACTTCCATAAAGATAGAATAGAGTAGAAAAAATGAGTTCAATCGATTTTATGTCTGTGTTAAAATTTTAGTTATAATGCAACTTGAAATTAGAGAAAACTTATTATGATAAAAAATGGTAAATTTTAAATTATAAACCAAATTTTCAAATTCAATCCTAATTAAGAGTTCAAATCAGAAGACACAGATTTTTAAAAAAAGGAAAGTTGAGATTGAGAAACTAAATTTCTTACTCAGGACTTTGAAAATACCAGTGCATTATTGGCAGCTAGAAAAAGGTGAATATCTTTAAAAGACAAGATTCCCTGAAGACATTACAGATATGTGCAAATAAATGAAGACCAACCAAATGAGAATAGACGAAAGCTATTTATGTAGAGCTTGCATTAATAAGAATCAGCTCCCACAGTTTGCAAAGACTCAAAGGCAGGTGAGGGAGTGGGAAAATTTTACAGTGGAAAAAGGGGAAGGCATCAGATGAGCCCTAATTAGAGGCTATTGACAGGGGGAAGCTGTAGGCCGGCTAACTACAAGTGGGGCATTGCAGATTTAGGGGAGTGCAGTTGGCTTTCTCTTATTCATTTCATGTTGGAAGTAGGGGCAAAAATTAGGAAGTTACTAATTAAGCCCTTGTCATTGGGGACCAATTGTTACAGGGGTTATAGTTTGGTGCCCTGGGTTGTTGCTAGAGATAGCAACCTGACTTCCTATAAGTCTGACTTATGATAGGTTGGCTTCCTAGGCTGCTTTTGTAGATAAAGGCTTTCTTTCCTATCCAGGTTGTAGGTTAGAATCCTATTTTTATATATAGTCTGATCATTTTCCATTTAGATATTCAGTCTCCCAGATAACAAATTTTACCAGGATCAGGGTGAAGGTCTTATCATTTCAGATTTATATTTGTTTTATATCTTGTCATTGTAAAATGAAATATTTATAAGAAGAAATTAATTCTAGTTAATTACAATGATTTTATAACCTTTAACATTGAGACTACAGTATATATTTACTTATAAGAAAATATGGCTATGGCTAGGTGTGGTGGCTCACACCTGCAATCCCAGTGCATTGAGAGGCCAAGGTAGAAGGATCACTTGAAGCTAGGAGTTCAAAACCAGTCTGGACAATATATCAAGTTGCTGTCTCTACAAAAAAATAATTTTAAAAATTTAAATATATATTTACTCATTGATTATCAGAAAATTAGTATAGCACTATTTAGCCTAACTCTAATTTAAATGATACTGTTGTAATTAATTCAACCAATATAAAAACTATTCATATCTTGAATATGGGAAAAACTCACCATTTTTCCCCTTTTATCAATCATAATACAAATAAAAATACATGATGACTCCGAAAGAAACATTTTAAAAATACAATACCATCCTTCAACTTCTTCACAAGGAAGAACTAACTCAGGGGCAGACTTAACCTTCTCTAATTGGAAACACCTAAACAAAGCATTTGCTATTTTTGTAGGAAATCTGTAACAGTTACAATTGTTGCATGTGATCTTAAAAAAAAGTAAGTACCTAGAGATATCATCGAATTGCTGGCTCTCCATAAATTCTTCTGGTTAAAGAAAGAGCATTATAGATAGAGCTAATCTAATGAAAGATCTGTGATCAGATGTGGTGTATATGATGCCATGGATCATTCATGGCCACCGAGAACGGACCATGAGAGTGTGCCCAGCTCAAGACTGAATCAGGGGCTACCAAGCATAGGATTAAAAGACTACATCAAGTTCAGGATGCCTCAAGTGACAGCTTGCACTGGGCAGTCCATCCAGATGGGTAGAGCCCAGCAGAGGTACTCAAACGGAGAGAAAACCTGGGGCTCAGCCAGGCCAGCAAGTGCCAATCAGAATACCTACTTATGGCCATAGGACAGGCTTGCGTAAAGACCTCCATCCCAGAAAGCGAGTCTCGAAATAGGAAAGCAGGTACCAGGGTCTGCAATCACAAGCCTGACCACATGACCAAGAGAACCTCAACAAACTTGGAGCACAGGAATCACATCTGGCAGTGTTCAACCGAAGGAAACAAAACCACTCTAGCAATTTTCAGAAGAAAAAAAAAAGATTTGACATAGGGAAATCCTGCCTAGAATATCACTGGAAAGCTGGAGGTTTGGGCTCTAGGATGAGAATCCAGAAATAACTTTGGGAACACTGCCAAACTGGCCCACCAAAGGAGCTGCTCCCTCTGCCATAAAGGAAGAGGTGTGGGATCAAGAAGCATCTACCAACTATGCTGTCACCATAACAACTTCTTGACCCCACAAAGCTAGGAAGTGGGCACCAGATGCTGCTGCAGTCAGGGCAATCAGACCAAACTACTGAGACTGTCCCTGCAACCTTTCCATGACCCTCATGGATACCAGAGTATGCTGCAGAAAAAGCCAACATCTCCTCTACCTTGCTTGGCAATAGAAAATAACCAGTGTTCCAAATATCAGACGAGCATATCTGATTGGTGGAAATGGATTCTCACCCAGAGTCCCAGTGGGCTTCCCAGCCTCCACCATTCACAAAGGCATGTGGGAGCAAGGGAATAAATAGATGCTGAGTGTAAAACCTCTAGGCCAAGATCAAGTCCCATGGAATGAGAAAAGAAATTGCTTTTCTCAGAGTTAACAAGTATCTAGCAGTCACTCTTGGAGTATCCTAGGAATGTCTAATAATTGAGCAACTCAAGAAGTAATAAGGGAGTCCAGTAATCATAATTAGAAAGATAGCTACCATTTTCTGAGCATCTATGGGACAGACACTTTATATACAGTTTCTGCAAATTAATTCTGCAAAGTAGATAGTATCTCCACTTCACAGATAAGCAACCTACAAAGACAGACAGCTTAGTAAGTAATAAAGCAGAAACCTGAGGCTGAATCTAAATCCAAAGCCCAGGTACCTCCTACTATATATACCACACTACCTCATAGTGTTAACTGAGCCACCAGTTCCCAAGTCCCAAAGAATAATTTAATTCTAAACTCTACCAAAGGTTGGCATCATAGCTGCTGATAAACCCTTCCATAGATCAGACCTGAGTCTGGACCTGATGTTGCCACAGCCTTCAGGTAAAGAAACAGCCCAGTCACTGCTCACAATAGCAAAGACTTGGAATCAACCCAAATGCCCATCAATGATACACTAGATAAAGAAAATGTGGCAAATATACATCATGGAATACTAGGAAGCCATAAAAAGGGATGAGTTCATGTCCTTTGCAGTGACATCAATGAAGTTGGAAACCATCATTCTCAGCAAACTAACACAAGAACCAAAAACCAAACACCACGTGTTCTCACTTCTAAGTGGGAGTTTAACAATGAAAACACAGGGACACAGGCAGGGGAACATCACACACCAAAGCCTGTTGGGGGTGGGGTGGGGTTGGGGAGGGATAGCATTAGGAGAAATACCTAATGTAGATGATAGGGTGATGGATGCAGCAAACCACCATGGCATATGTATAACTATGTAACAAACCTGCACATTCTGCACATGTACCCCAGAACTAAGTATAATTAAAAAAAAAAAAAAAAAGCAGCAGCAGCAGCCCAGAGAGACAGAAAACATAAGTCAAAAGCTGGTGTTATAAGTCTCTGTAAGTGACCAAAAGAATGGTAAATCTATTTTAAGTAAACCAAAAAGTTACTGAAAATATGCATATAGAATGAAACATTCTGGAGAATGAACTCTGATCCAGAAAAAGGTTCTCACATTTACTGTAGTTTATTCTCAGAGAATGCTGGTTCTATGTTCTGCTACTATCTGCCTTAGCATTTATCTTTAAACCAAGAAGCCTCAACAATGTCACCCCCAAACCCAACCCTATTTGTGCCAATTGGTCAGAGGCTTCTTTTTCGTACCCTGCTTCCTATTTGGTCTTCCTTGTTTTTTTGTTTTTTTTGATACAGAGTCTCGCTCTGTCGCCCAGGCTAGAGTGTAGTGGTGTACCTTGGCTCACTGCATCCTCCGCCTCCCAGGTTCAAATAATTCTCCTGCCTCAGCCTCCTGAGTAGCTGGGACTACAGGTGCCCGCTACCACACCCAGCTAATTTTTTATATTTTTAATAGAGACAGGGTTTCGCCACATTGGTAAGGCTGGTCTCCAACTTTTGACTTCACGTGATCTACCCACCTCAACCTCCCAAAGTGCTGGGATTACAGGCAATGAGCCACTGTGCCCAGCCAGTCTTCCTTGTTTCTAAGACAATAATTCTAATTTTCCTCTGGGTTACCTCATATCAGCCCCTTTGAACAACTGTCCCTCCTATTTGAGTTCCAGCTCAATCAAGAATATTCCAGCCTCCCCTCATTTCAGCCTCCCTTCAAAGAGAAATAGTCATCAGTGGCTCAAAGAGAATCAAGAATATTCAAACAAAACAGAAAAATTAGTTCTGCTCTAAAGTAAAACTGCTGGAACATTATATAAAATTCTGATAATCAGATATTAAAAAGCATATCATGAAATGTGGATATTTTTTGGAAAGGGGTAAGGGAAGGGTATAAAAGGCAGGTACAATACAAGCAGATTTGACTGCTCATGAAGGAACACAAGAAAGTTAAAGAAGGCATGACCAAAATATATAAAACCATGAACCATTTTGGATAAGAAGTGAACAAATCTTGCTGAGTCTATGGTGGTTAACTTGGGGGCTGAAATTAAACTACTGGACATGTGTTCACCAAACACTGAAATGTAAGAATTCAACCACCTTTTAAAACTTAAGGAACTGAAATTTAGGAAAAAATAGAAAGTATTGTTTCACAAAGTAAAGATTAGACTCATGGAACTCATTACAAAAAACTGGTAAAAAGGGGAAGTATAAATTAAGCCCCAAAAGATTTGAAAAAATTTATAAATGACCAAGCCAGAAATAACTACTAAGAAAATCTAAGTTACAACTAAGTTTTAAGATTTCCACCTAGCGTTCCTTTGTTGAGGAGGCATTGTGAGGAGAGTGGAGGTTGTGTCGTGCAGTGAGGAATGTCTAAGCAGGCTGGTGACCCAACAGTGGCCAGATCAGCTACATTCAGAGAGATTAAGCAAGTAAATAAACATATTAAAGAAAATGGAAATCAGATTTCTCGCTATTGGAGAAAGGAGGTACACATATGGAAAGCAGGACAAATAGATGAACTCTGTCATGTTTGATTGGAATTGAAGATAGCAGGATGAAATGTCTTTTAACATATAGAGGTAGACACAAAAACAAATACAAATGCAAATATGTGCATATATATTTATATACACTTATATTGCCTAGTGCTGCCTTCTGAGATGGCTGGAAGCTGTTACATCTCAGTAATAATGAGCATGCCTAGTGTTCAGATAATGATTTCTAAATGCCACTATTCACTATAAGAAACCAAGGCTCCTTGGAGAAATGGTTGATTCCAAAACTAACACAAAGAAAATGTAAGATGAGTCTGGAACATCTTGTTCTGTGGAGCAAATAAGAAAGTGCTCAAAGAATTATAGGGACATGGAAAAAGGACACAGACGTCAATTTGAAAGGTTTCCTACTGGCAAAGTCTAGGACAATTTGAGCATCAAAATAATGATAGTAATGGACTAAGATCCATTGAATAAGATCCAGGAGTCCACACTCATATAAATGAAAAAATAAATAGAGACAAAAGAAAGATCTTCCTTATAGTAGAATACCAACCCTCAAATACAGAAAGAATGACAGAACTACAAAGTCACCATTTGGCAATATGACATTAGTCACTAATTGATGCAGAAAACATCAATGTATTTGAAAACTAGTGGATAAAAGTGATGTGAGGAATTGGTTTTACAGAATCTCAAAGCATCCGTCCACAAAATTCTTATGAATTGTAAAGGAGGAAGAGGGAGGAAGTTCATAGTGATAGACACCAGACACCATCTGGCAGACACCATCTTCAGGAAGTTATCAGTGCTAACACTACCATTGATGGGGCAGATCAATGTCACGTGCCACACTATAAGATACGACAACACATTCACTTCTGTGATATTTCAGACAAAAATAAAAAACTTGAGGCCTAGTCAAAAAGACACATTGGACAAAGCCAAGTTGAGTAATATATAAAATGGCCTGTAATCTTTAAAAATGTCCAAATCATGAAAGCCATGGAAGGACTGAGGAACTGTTCCAAACTAAAGGATACCACAGAGACGTGATAACTAAAAGCAACATATAACTTTGACCTGGATCCTTTTGCTATAAAGAACATTATTGGGACATTGGCAAAACTTGAATGAGGTCTCTGGATGAAAAAGAACTCTCCGGGAGTTCTTTGTACTATTCCTGCAACTTTCCTGTAAGTTTGAAATAGTCTTAAAATATAAAATGTTTGGTTAAAACTTTAAGTTCTTTTATAACTATCAACAGATTTTTCAAAAATAAAGTCAAAAGGCAAATGACAAACTGAAGGTTTGCGAGCAAGGGGAGAATGACATTAGGAAGAAACACGAATGCTCCTGATGACATTACTTGGGATCAACCCTTTGCAAAGGAATACTATATAGGATTAACTATGACTACAACTCAGTATGGCTGTAGCTGGTGCCCCAAACTTAAAGTGGAGTATCTTCAGTGAAACCACAAAGATAGAGGCAGGAGACAGACAAATGCCTAGGCAGATAAGAGAGAGTCCCCAGAGAACCTCTGACCCACCCAGGTCATTGTGCACAGGGGCTTGCCAAAACATGCCCATGGTGAAAAATTCCATTCCTTCACACACGCACAGTAAGGAAAATAAATCAACATAGAGTGGCTCAGACTAAGGGCCCGCATGCACACTGGAAAGATGGGATGGAGCCACCAGAAATTCAGGCCTTATGCAGGGGAGGAGCCTGGCCTCTTTAGCTCCTGTGTGGTGGCCTGGTATTCAACTTGTGAGATGGAAACCGGTGTGCAGGACCCCAGCTCTTTGCTCAGAGTTTTCCTTTCACTTAATGAATTCTGTCCTCCTCACCCTTCAACGTGTCCACGTGGCTAATGCTCCCTGGTCATGAGACAAGGACCCAGATTTCGCTGAACTACGGAGCAAAAACTCCTGCATCAACAGGACCCTAAAATTCTGCCACTATATTCAGAATCACTTTTGAAAGTCATGGAAACCAGTCTTATCAATTCCCTCTTATATTACAAACAGCGACACCGCAAAATTTACACCTCAGGGCACTAACTTTTTTTTTTTTTTTTTTGAGACTGAGTCTCACTCTATCACCCAGGCTGGAGTACAGTGGTGTGATCTCGGCTCACTGCAACCTCTGCCTCCCTGGTTCAAGTGATTCTCCTGCCTCAGCCTCCTGAGTATCTGGGACTACAGGCGCATGCCACCATGCCCAGCTATTTTTTGTATTTTTAGTAGAGACGGAGTTTCACCACGTTAGCCAGGATGGTCTCCATCTCCTGAACTCATGATCCACCTCCCTCGGCCTCCCAAAGTGCTGGGATTACAGGCGTGAGCCACAGCGTAGGGCACTAATTTTATGGGGTAATAAGGGATATAATTTTAAAGGGGGAAAGGAGAAAGAAGTGAGATTTATATAGGCAAAGTTTGTGGAAGGATAGGGAAACAGGACTCAGTTCACATGCCTTTCCACCTTTGCTTGGCCCTCTCTTTTCCCACACCATCAGCCATCTGGACCCCCTTTCCACAGTGCCACAAGCTGTCTCAGCCTTTCCCAGAGTAAGGACAAGACCTTAACAAAGTCACCATCGTGTCCTCTGCAGCAGCACAACAGATGATTCAATATCCAGATCTAACCCAAGGGCCCAAGGCCATGTTGCAGAGCATGGAATCTGCCTAACCCAGCAGCTGGCCAAAGACACCAGGGTAACACAACCTTTAAGTACAGTGGCATTAACTCTCCATGGTTAAACTCTGAACAATGAAAAAATGACTCAAGATGATTCCAATGCATGGTGATTCCATACAGCCTGTCTAGAAGACATAGCCCTTGCTTGGTCTTGAGGTGCTACTCCTTATTAAACTACGGCCAGATGGGTAATACATCATCTAGTACTTGCTTTTCCTCCTTCTCTGTTTCACATCCCTTTTGACCTCACTCTTGCTGCCCTAGGATCGTACCTCCCAATAAATCCTTAGGCTATAACTTCAGTTCAGATTCCATTTTCTAGGAAACTGTGTTAAAAATCACACTTTAAGTTAATCCATTTTCTTTAAAAGACTTTTGTGAGCCTTTAACATGCTGACATTCATTGTGAGTCTCCAAAATGGCATATTTTGTGCTACAACCAATTATATTTTCACATAGAACCCTTTTTTGGAGAACTTGCAGAAATAATGCTCCATGCAACAAAAATTTAAAGAAAGCCAATGCTGTAGATTTCCATAGCAAAATCATTATTATATGAATTTAGATATTCTATAAATTTAACCATGTCTTCTAAAACATACAATTAATAAATATAGTAAAATACATAAATAAAATCATTATTCTTTAATTTGGGTTTTAAAATCAAAAAATGGGCACTCTCTAGAGAGTCAGAGAATGTGAAAATGCTTCATAAATTGCAGTTACGGCCGAAAGTGGTGGCTCACGCCTGTAATCCCAGCACTTTGGGAGGCCGAGGCAGGTGGATCACCTGAGGTCGGAAGTTCAAGACCAGCCTGACCAACATGGAGAAACCCTGTATCTACTGAAAATACAATATTAGCTAGGCGTGGTGGCACATGCCTGTAATTCCAGCTACTCAAGAGTCTGAGACAGGAAAATTGCTTGAACCTGTGAGGCGGAGGTTGCGGTGAGCCAAGGTCACACCATTGTACTCCAGCTTGGGCAAAAAGAGTGAAACTCCATCACACACAAAAAATTGCAGTTACATAATGTATTTATTTTAAGTCAACATAAAAATTCTTACTATGTGCCAGACAAAAGTCTAAGCCTCTGCATACCAACCTAAGTATACATTATCATTCCCCCATCATGTAGATGAGGAAACTGAGGCATACAGATGACACAGCTAGGGAGTAGCCAGTCCAGGATTTGAATCCAACACCTGCATTCTTAATCACTGCATTGTCATCTCTACAGGATGATTAGCTTATAAATTGCACTCTCCCCTAACGAAGACACAAAACATGATAGCATTTTTTGGTTTCCAACCAGCTCAATAGAGTACAAATAAGTCAGACTGTTGAAAGAATCCCAAAGCTTTGAAACAAGAGTCTTCCTCTGACACCCCAGATCTTTACTACCCATCTCTAACTAATTCTGCCAATACAGCAAACTGGTACCAAAGAGGAGCATCCTGTTAGGTAGGATTTGCAGTGATAGCTGTGCCTCTCTAGGCCATTGCCTGTCACGTGGCTTCCTGCAGCCGGAGATTCTATCAGCTTGGATCTACTCATAAATCTCATATGCCTCCATGTGTGTACCAGATGGGCAGGTAAGAGTAGAGCCCAGGGGAAGGAATAGTGAGGAAAATAAGCAGAAATGGAGAAAAGGAGAGGGTGCATTAAATCCAGCAGAACGTAGAACAAAAATCCCAGGTGGAAAAGAGTAAAAAGATTAGGAAGAGATCAGGTACATCTCCAAGGATGTAGGTGTGTGATTTAGGGTAATCAAGGGAAGCGGGTGTCAGAAGGACAGGACAGGACAGAAGGGGCTGGGGAACAGGCTCTTGGAAAATTAGGTGCCTCTGCCTTGTACTAGTCCTCTGGGGCCACCATAACAAAATACCACAGACAGTGGCTTAAACAACAGAAATTAATTTTCTCACAATTCTGGAGGCTGTAAGTCCAAAATCAAAGTGTTCCTACTCCTGAGGCCGCTCTCCTTGGCTTGCAATGGTCAGCTTTTCACCATGACCTCACATGGTCTTTTCTCTGTGCTCTGCATCCCTGGTGTCTCCTCTTCTTCTTCTGAGGACACCAGCCGTATTAGATTAGGACCTCTCCTCTTATGGCCTCATTTAACCTCAATTACCTCCTTAAAGGCTATATCTCCAAATATAGTCACATTGAGGGTTAGGGCTTCAACATATGAATTTTATAGAGACACAATTCAGTCCTTAAAAGCCTTTTAAAAACAAAAATGTTTTGTTCTACAAGAATCATAAGCACACAGCAGGAAAACAAACCAAGGTACAGTGTGGAATCTCTGCTCATCTATTCCTTCCTGTCATTTGTTTGTTTTAACAGTCATGTAACTTCTCTGTAATATGAGAATGCTGTGCTGGAGACTGGTAGAAAATAAAAACCTCACTAAGTAAAAAATGTTTCCAAAAAACTTTTGGAGAAGGGACTTCCTATCAGCCTCATCACTTCCTTTTTACAGCTGTATGTATAATTCTGAAATTAAATTGATACATTATATAACATACATATACAATTTCAGAAAATGGCTATAGTAACCATAATATAAAGGATAATTAAAAGTAATTTATATTAAAATGATTTGTATGTTAAGATGTAAATACTTAGGCAGGATCACGACAGAAAACAATGAAATTGTCTAGTGCATAAGTCATACTGTTGAAAGAATTCCATTTACACTGAATGCTTATATTTGAGTAAAGATCAGAAGACATTCTGTGTGCACACAGAAAAATGAAAGAAGTAGAGTGCTGATGGATACTAAAATTTCTTATGATATATGTCAATCCATGGCAACTTCAGGTCTGGAGACAATAAGAAAAATGGAGGATCCTATCTGGAAGATCAAGACATTTGAGAAGTGACTGGGAAACAAGGTGATTTTTGCAGTGTGGAACAATTCTACACATTACAAAATATTGTGCACCCTGAGGTTCTGCCCATTTCATGTTAGCAGTGCTTTGCAATAATAATGCTCCCTCAGATTTCCAAAATGCCACCAGTGAGACCTACTGGCCTGAAATTATTTGCCCAGAAACAAGCTATCCTCTTGAATTTTGGTGTGCATCCACCTGGACCATCATAAATATTGGCTTCACTACCAAGAGTTTAGAATTCGTTATTTTTTTGGGTGAGGGTTGGAGGGAGGGGCTGATATGACTAAGTCTATTCAACAAGTACAAACTGAAAAGCTGGTTATCATACATTAATTACCATATAATCATTTATAAAGCTGAAATGCTCAGGTAAATAGTCCTAGTCCCATTCTTTTACTAAATTGTAAAATATAAACTTTGCCAAAAAAAAATTCAGGTTTACATATTCTGCTTCAAATCAGTGGGTAACTGCAAGTTTTCTCTATCTTTAGACACCTGGCAACACGTGCTCTTTATCCTAGATTTTGGGAAGTTCCAAATATTAGAACCACAATTCTCATGTGGGAAAAATCTTAGAATGGAAAAAGAAACAAATATATTGAGACTATTATGCAGTAGCCTCTAACTAGCTTGCTTTACATATATTATCTCATTTAATCTTATTATGTCTGTATAATGTGGGCAGTATTATCATTGACATCTTACCAAGGAAGAATCTGAGATTCAGCAAGGTTAAGTAACTTGTCCAGGTCAAACAGCCAGTTCATGGCAGAGCCAAGTTCCAGGTTCCCACTTGGGTCAGACTCCAAGGCCAATGTTAACATCAACCATCACATTGTCACCAAGAAATCAAAGAAAAAAGAGGCTGATATATTTTTTACAACCAATACATGTCATCTCTGGACTTGTATTTAACACACATCATCCTTGTAACCCAGAGAGAGAGGGAGATATTGTCATTGCCTCATTACAGATAAGCAAACAAGCCCAGAGAGGCATTCAATTAGAATCACATAGCACAGATGTGTGTAAGATGAGATTTAAAAGCGTATCATTGCTTTTTACTACATCTTTGTATTAGCCAGGGTTCTTCCAGAGGAACAGAAGCAATAGGAAATAGAAACATAAAAGTGGAGATTTATTATGGGAATTGGCTCACACAATTATGGAGGTGGAGAAGTCCCATGATACGCCATCTGCAAGCTGGAGAACCAGGAAATCAGTGTTGTAATTCATTTGAGTCCAAAGCCTAAGAACCAGAAGAGCTAATAATATAATTCACAGGCCAAAGCCAAAGGCCTGAGAACCAGCAGCACAGGGAGTGGGGAGCTGATGATGGCTACTGGGGTAAGCCCTGGAGTCCAAAGGCTTGAGAACCAGGAGCTCCGATTTCCAAGAACAGAAGAAGATAGATGTCCTGCCTCTAGAAGAGAGCAAATTTGCCCATTCTCCACCTTTCTGTTTTATTCAGGCACTCAATGAATTGGATGATGCCTGCCCACTTTGGGGAGAATGGATCTGATTTACTCAGTCCACAGATTCAAATGCTAATCTCTTCTAGAAACACCCTCACAGGCATACCCAGAAATAATGTTTTATCAGCTATGTGGGCATCCCTTTACCCAGTCAAGTTGACACCTTAAATTAACCATCACAGTTGCCATCTCATGAAAGGAGAACCATCACATCCATGTTCAACAAAGAACTAGAAAAAGTTATCAGGCCTTTGCCTGAACCTACGAGAAAGTTGAGAACAAAGAGCTACAGTATTTGCTTTAAAAATGTTTCAGATCATCTAAGAAGACAAAACCATTTTATTGTTCTCAAATAAAAAGATCTCTGTTTGCCCAAGACTATCATTTAAAGAGAGTTTTTGGCTCAGTGGTCTGCAGTCATTTGGTTCACCTTTGAATAATATCCTGATGTCAAAGAATAACAGGGTAAGATTTTCAAAAGATGTGTGGAAGGTTTGAGTCATATTGTTCCCTCTGTCAGAATCTGGATGATCTTGACTTTCCTGTAGTTTCCCTTAGCCTCTTGTAATGTGGAGAATCTGATTCTTGGTGAGTTTCTGATTATTAAGTCGACTGGTGTTTTTCATACCCCTGCAACCCACAGTCTCTGTGCAGGCCATATGGCTGATAAGAAACGGTATGTCCTTGTTGCATAATTTCCTATCCAAAGTCATGCCAGGGAGATAAGACATGAAAGTTAAACAGACTGCAACTCCTCTACCTTGCTGATAAGAATATAAATGGGTACAACCAACTTGGGAAAATGTGTGCCTGGCAGTGTCTACAAAAGCCAAAAATGTGTATGCCTGTGACTCAGCCTTTCTTCTCTTGGGAATATCTCAAACAAAAATGAGTGGTTTCAAACACTAGAAGACTTGTATAGGAATGTCACTAGCAGCGTTATTGTAGAAGGCCTATACTGGACACAACCAAAATGTTCATCATCGATAGACTATGACACAGCAATGAAGAAAAACTACTGATACTCTCAACATTATGGATAAATATCACAGATATAATATGCTTCCCTATCATGTCAGTAGCCTGCTCAAGGAGCTACAGGAGCATCAGGCTGTCTTTTCTATGAGATATAAATGTGCCTTCAATGTCCTCAGTCCCAAGGAATCAAATTCTTCTCTTGCTTCGCCCCATGGAGACCCCTCCCATGCAGCCATGGACTATCTCTCATGCTAGTCTTATTCACTTTCATTATTTGGAGTCAAGTAACCCTCAGTTTGATCACTTCTAATATTCTTTGTATAACCTGTCCTGGGTTCCTCCCCTCAAATCAAAAAAATTCCTAACACATTGTAAATTCATAAAGAAGATTTAATTTTTAAAGATACTGGTAAAGCACTAGCACAGTGTCAGGCACATATAACTGCTCAATAATAATTAGTTTTCTTACCTACCCGGCTTTTCCATTTGCATCTCTTCTCAGCCATCTTCCAGCCTGGAATTGCCACTTCCCACCAACAACTCCATAAACTCCCCTCTAAGAAACATGCCCTGACAAAACCAACCCTGTCTCCACTTTGACTTCCACATAATCCACATTATCTATAATCTAAATTAACTACACACATGCATGCTTTATCTGTAAATACTTCCTTTATCACCTCCTTCATTCAGGTACCATCCTGGAACCCAGAAATGTACACACAATGAATTCTCAATCACACTTGGACAATCTTGGTAGGTATGGGAAGAACTGGTGAAAATGCTGTGGGATGGTAACAACTACCTGTTAGGCTGATTTAAAAGAAGGATTTAGACATTTTAATAAATGATCTACACTTCGGCAACTATTAGTCATGCTTACCCAAGCAACTCAAGAGTAAAGAAAATATCCATTTTGCTAAATTACAAGAGTAAAGAACTATTAGGATAATTATCCCATAACAAATGCCAGAAATAAGTGGCTATTTTGACTTAATTTTACAGACACTTTCCAAAGTATATATTCTAGCCTTACCCAAAGAAAGGTATTACTACTACTGCTCAGATTTTACTAATCCATGAGCCCCTGGGAAGAAAGCCCTAGGTTTATCCTATAATGGCAGCTGGACACTTTTTCTGTGGACATAAAAGAAATTCAATTTCTCCGGACACTTTTTTCCTCTGCTACCAGCGAGCTCCAGGGACTGGTAAACTCCTAAAGGAAAACCATAAAAAAAAAAAAACTATAATCCAGAGAAAACAAAATCCAGCTAGTTAAACTATCACCAATAAGAAACATAAACAGGAACCATTTTCAGTTGCTTGGAACCGAAAGCTCAATTTTCAAAAAGCTTCAAAACAAGAGTTTACTGTTTCCCGGACATCTGCAGTTGAGAAAACACAAAAACAGTTCTGGAAAGTGCTGTGGTTTACTTCATACTGAGTGATTCCCAGGTGCAGAAAGGAATACTGGGGCAGAATAAAAAACGAAATGAGCATGAACCAAAAGTTTTTCAGAGCCACGTTTCTAAGCACCTTTCTCCAGCATGGCTGGTGACTCTTCGAGTACAAATGTGGCATGGGGCTGACTGAGAACAGCCTAATCCCTCTGCCAGGCTCCACGCAGATTTCTGATTTGGGGATCCTTGGGAGAAGGACCTGGCTTAATATAATTTGTCATTGTCCCCACGTCTGGAGCACCGGGCAGATTCAGAACCTTCAAGATGGGAAGTGCCACAGCTTTAGAAGCAAAACTGCCAACCAGCTGTGTATGCGCCTTAGACTGTGGAACAAGCAATAAAAAGAAAAAAGCAAGAAGAAAATTGCCAACTTCTTGCAACATGGAGCCAGAACTGTCAGAGCCAAGCTGGTCATTTTTCCACCCAGCCAGCCCCAAGGTTGGCGTCTGACATCAGTGTGGAGAATGACATCAGAGAGTCTCCAGTCACCTGCCTGCCTGACAGGCTTGCTCAAGAAATAAGCCAGCAAAGAGGCAAGAGAAGAGGAGGTGAAAGGGGGACTGGTGTTGGTCAAAGTTCCCTTACTTTTTGTTAAATAGACTACTATTTTGACCAACTATGTAGAGCTAGTTTTGTAGAACAAGATGAAAAAAACAAAGCATTTCTATTTTGGAGTTCAGAAGGAAAAAATAAGACTAGCTAATTTAGGTTTATGTTCCTAATTTGCAAGCAAGGAAAGCTGACTTTGGCTGGTGTTATGAACTGTAAGTTTGTGTCCTCCCCCAGAATAAGTTCATATATCGAAGCCCTAACCCTGCAGTGTGGCTGTGTTTTGAGTAAGGAAGTAATTAAGGTCAAATGAGTTCATAAGGGTGGGACCCTGATCCAACAGGATTAGTGTCCTTATAAGAAGAGACACCAGAGAGCTCGTTCCCTTGTGCATGCTCTCTTCTCTCTTCCCACACACATGCACAGAGGTTTCCTTTGGCTATGAGAGGCCAAAGTGGCCATCTGCAAGCTGGGAAAAGAGCCCTCACAAGAAACCATAACACAAACTTACAGTCCACAACCCCTGCTGGAACACTGATCTTGGACTTTCAGCCTTCAGAACTGTGGGGAAATTAATTTCTGTTGTTTCAGCCTTGCAGTCTATGGCAGCCTAAGCAGACTAATCCAGCTGGCTAACTCCAGCCAAGTGAAATGAGGGGCTTGAAGAACTGACCAGGGTCTGCAGAGCCAGCCTGGTAGCAGGCAAGATCCAAGCCAGCTCCAGAGAACCACTAATCAAAAAATAAGCACTGGTCAGGGCACCACCACTGAACTACAGAAATTCCAACTGTTTCTCTCATTTTTCCATCACTCACTCAAAATTCAAAGTCCCAGGAAGATGTGTATGATTTCTAAGCTTTGGTGATATGCCACACCTACCCCCTACCCCAGGCTATGCCAGGATAGAGAAAGAACCAATCTTGTCCTTTTCACTTCCATAATAGCTAACTGACATAGGGATTGTCCCAAGACATCACAGTAAGCAAGGCCTTGTCTCAAAAGGAAATCAGGATGTTTCTCGGAAGGACAAATGGATGCTAGGTAGTGTAAACACTGCATATGTCCATTACACTAACAATCATTACAAATCCCATCATCCTCCTGATATGCATACTCTAGGCACCTAGGGTAGATTTCTGTGGCTATAGATTCAGGAACAGTGAATCCCAGAGGGGCATATGGCAGAACGACAGGGTCAGACTTTTCCTCTAAGATCTAGACATACGCAGGATCTTTCTCTGTAGCTAACTTCCTGATATCAGCACTACCTACGTAGTACTTGGCAGTCACTGATCAAAATGTTGACGATAAAAAGAAATGTCACTGACTATTCTATACTGTCATTCATTCATCAGTTCCATCACATCTAAATACCTTCTGATTGGAGAGAGATCCAACATGGCCGATTAACAACAGCTCAGGATTGTAGCTCCCAGTGAAAGCGCAGACAGCAAGTGGACGCCGCACTTTCAGACGAATTTTTGTTGCCCACAGACTAGGAGATTCCCGGCGGAGGAGCCACACGGGTCCCCAGCGCGACTTTTTTGGCCGGCGCAGCTATTTTGCCGGCGCCCCAGCACAGCGCTTCTCAGTGCAGAGTATACGCGACTGGGAGCCCTTTGAGTTGGCTCGGCTGGTCCCACCCCCACAAGGAGAACAGCAATTGGAAGCGCTGAGGACCAAGAGTTTCACAGTAAGCACAGCTGAACCCAGGAAGACCAAGCTCTGTGGGGAAGGGGCGTCCGCCAAAGGAAAACTAAGAAACAGAAAAAACTTAATCACCAACAAGCCGGACGTTCACTCAGACACAATCTGAAAGTCGGCAATTACAAAGACGACAGGTGGATAAATCCACAAAAATGGGAAGAAACCAGTGCAAAAAGGCTGAGAACACCCGAAATCAGAATGCCTCTCCTCCAACAGGGGATCGCAG